>CAEGAE010043546.1:0-11179 GCA_903067095.1 Girardinus metallicus
GTGGGAGGCCACGGTGGTGTGGTTTGATTTTGGTGGGTGTTGGTGGTGGTGGGGTGGGGGGGGGGGGGGGGGGGGGGTAAAAACTTTGATTTACTTTGCAAAAAATTGCAGCATAACAAAGAGATTTCACACAACCTTTGAAACTGGAGGCACTACATCTTATCATGACTCAAAATATGCCCAAATGATGCTTTTAAATTATTACTGCCTGAAAAAATATTTAAAACAAGAGAAAGAATTATTTCTTGTTTAATGAGTTCCATAATATTTTTAATAATTTATCACATCAAAATGAACTGTGTTGTCTTTTTATCTCATATCTGACAAATCAGCTTTCTTCACCAAAAAAGCTTTTTTGAGTGCAGGATTTTGGATTAATCAAATGTGAAAGATTAGCTCTATTAAATGATGTAAATCAAAATTTAACAAAAATGTCTATTTGAACCAATTTGCATTAAAGAATGGGTTCTCATCACTGAAAATGCACAGTTTGCTTCTCAGACAGAAGTCGTTTTTCCTGTTTATCCGTGTTTTTCTTTCGAGCAGAAGAAGCCCCTGACCAACAATCAGTCCGCAGGATTCCAGACTAAGTTTCCAACCACATTCATCCTGCTAGTTCCTCCTTCTGTCAAATATACCCTTGCAGCCTCCAGGCGGCAACAGAATTAGCTCTAATTAATGAAAGAGTATTAATTTCTCTTAGTCACAACAAAATAAAGGACTAATGTGGCCATGAATATTTCAGTTACACTGCAGCAACACGGGAATTTGCTCTCACAATCTTCCCTGGCTTGCAGAAAAAGAATTGGCGATTAAATGCATTATTAATGCTTCATAATAAAATTTATATTTTGCAGCGGTGGGATGGAGTAAAAATCCAATGAGGAGTCAATACTATTTCAAACTAACGTGCTGAACGCTTACAATGATGAGAAACTGCCTCCACGCCTCTGCAGCTTGGTGAACAGAGCTCCTCTTTCTGTTATGACTCTCTTGTGTAAGGTAGTGCATTCTTATTGTATCCATTAGAAATGGATGTGATCCTTCCAAGTTAGTATTTTTTTTGTTGTTTGTTTTGCAGTCTCCCCCTGGAAGTTTTAATTAGAACAGCAGTCATTCGTGCTATCGTTGTTTCAAGAGAGCTGCTTCAGCATTCTTTAGATGCCCACTTCATCACAGGATCAGAGGCCCACAGAGGGTGGACTGTTCAGGGTGGCTGCCTCATGTGTCCTCTGCATTTTACCTCCGCATTCAGAAACTGATTCTCTACTGAAACGGGGCTGTTAAGAATGCTTTGCAATTTTTCTGGGACAAGTACAGAGATAAGTTTAGACTCAAAGAACGTCTTGTTAGATTCATAATACTCACAACCCAACACAAAACTAGAGAAGCATGGGCAATGTGATCCCTATGGAATGTTGTTTCTGAGACAGTTGGACTAGAAATATATGTAAAGACAGAAAGAAACTTAGTTAGTTTTAGTGGTTTGATGGAAATGTTTTCATTAGGCCTGAGGGGATTCAAATTTTTGATGCCACTTTTTCAGCTTGTTTTTTTATGGAGCAGTCTTTGGCAGATGGTTTGATAGAAATAAGATGTTTGCCTGAAGACCAACAAAAAAATAACATTGTGTTCAGTAACTTCTGATTTCTTCAGTTTTCCAGAGAAAGTTAGGCACAAACAAGTTATTATTAAAAGTTTATGTGTATCGGAGTGAAAATGTCATGTTCTGTTGGATGTACCTTTACATTTGAGTTGCTGTTTTGTTGAAGTGTTAGGATGTAAACTGTTTTCTCAAGAGTGCCAACATCCTGGCTTGCATTAAATAGACATAACAATCCCATTATCCTTCACACTCCTGCCTGACTGATGGCACAAACTGTGTTGGAAACATAAAGGCTTTTGTGAAAATGTAAAGTGGAAAGTATGTTTATCTGTCCGTATTTGTTTATTTGCTTGCTGTGCATTCATTTCTAATTTCACAGTGAGGTTGTAGTTGAAATGTCCAGGCAGATTTTTAAAACATAAAATTTAAACTTCTTAAGACAAATTAGCCCCCTTTTGGCAAAGGCATTGCACTTGTTATACTGCAAGGAAATCAGTGATTTAAACCAAGAAAGTAATGTTTTTATGTTTTCAGCTGAAACGAGATCAACACAGTGCCTTGTATCCAGCCCTCAGGTAGAACCATATTTTACAACTGCGGGGTTTTTTAGGAATGTGTTGGCCAACTTTGTACATGTAAAGACTGAAATTTCTTCTTTGCAGGCTAACTAAGCAGAGTCAGACTGAGTGGAGAGCCTATGTGGATGAAAGTGCTAAGTCTTGTTGCAGATCTTCAACTTAATTTATGTTTTGATTTTGGATTGGGATTTCTTAAGCATGGAAACATTTTAATCAAGCTCATTCTGGTATACTTCTGCATGTATGTGTAGGTTTCAGTGAACCTCCTCCCTGATCTCAAGTCTTTTTCATCTTCAAATAAGTTTTTGTGGTGTTTCTGCAGGACTGCTCTTTACTTAACGTCAACTAACTCCAGCATTATGCCTGATCCCCTGAAGATGTGTTCAGGGGGTTAGGTCAGAATTTGTTTTCTGCCACATTCTGCACATAGATTACAAAGCTAAGTTTTGGTCTCATCTGACCAAAACATGGCTGATGGCTAACAAGACTTCCAAAGCATTTCTTATTACATTTCCTTTCTTGTAGCCATTTTCCATGAAGATCTCTAGAGTTCAAGGTGGTAAACAGTGTTTACAACAGCCACAAAACACTGTAAATGTTGGGAATCCCATTTTATTAGAGACTGAAATCCAGTAGCATTGGAGAAATGTGTGCCACTTCATTTTGTGTTTGTCTATTTTCACTATTCACTGTCAAAGTGACCAGAGCTGCCACATTAGGACTACGTTGCTAAAATCTGGTCATCGTGGAACAAAATCAGTGACTTTTATCTTCCACTCAGTGGCCTTTATAATTGCTTCCTCTAGTTTTCTTGGAAATGTCATTCTCTCAACAGAGTTTGACATGAGTACAGTAGTTAGTCAGGGATCTTTTGGTTCATATGAACTGACCCGCAGCTGCATGATGCTGCCCCCTGTTGAAAAATTCATCTTCATGTAATGACTGAAACCTTAATGTTATTTTATTTTCATATGTGTACAATAACATACAGCAGTTATCGAAGACTTAATTGCATGTGTTAATTAATTTAAAGATTTTGTGAGTCCCAAAGCTATGAGTTGTGAAGATTAGAAACTGCATATATTTGGCATGAAGGAATTTTGAGGCATAAAGATTTGATCCATGTGTTACTTTTTGTTCTAAAAGATGGTTTCTATGAGAAAATAGTGTATTCACTCTTGGCACAGTTAAGATGTGTCTTGATAATACACTGTGTTCCAAATTAGTATGCAAATTGGATTTAAATGTCATAAAGATTTAATTTTTTGTTGTGCTATTAAATTCATAGATGGTATTGTGTCTGAGGGCTCTTTGTATCACTATAATCAATTTCAGAGAGGTGGTTTGATTAGTTTGTCTGGTGAGCTCAATTAAACAAAATCTACTTAAGACGGATGTTCCACATTATTAAGCAGGCCTCAGGTTTCAAGCAATTTGGGAAAGAGAAAGAATCTCTGCTGAAAATCAACAGGTAGTGTAGAGCAGTGGACAAGATATAAAAACATTAGATATTTAACAAAAACTGAAGCGTTATCATTGTACTGTGAAGAGATTTTGTGGCTGATCCAGAACAAAGATGGGTTTGTGCAGATGAAGGCATATTGAGGACAGTTTCTGTTAGACAAATTCATCGGATTAAGAGAGCAGCTGCTTACAAAGCAGCAAACAGTCATTTGAAGCTGCTGGCACCTCTGGAACCTCCAGGTGGAGGATCCTCCAGAGGCTTGTTGTGCATGAACCTACTATTGGGCCCCTAACCAGGCTCACAAGCAGAAACGGTCACAGTGGGTCCAGCCGTACATGAAGATTCATTTTCAAACAAACTTGTTCACTGATGACAGCTGCGCAACCCTGGGTGGTCCAGATGGACGCAGTAGTGGATTGGTGGTGGACGGCCACCACATCCCAACACGGCTGTGACGTCAGCAAGGAGGTGGTAGAGTCATGCTTTGGTCCAAAATCACGGGGAGAGAATCATTGGTCGGCCCCTTTAGGGTCCCTGAACGTGCGAAAATGACCTCACCAAAGTATATGGACTTTCTGACTGATCACTTTCTTTCATGGTTCAAAAAGAAGAGCCATAACTTCCGTAGCAAAATTATCTTCATGCGTGACAATGCACCATCTCATGCTGCAAGGAATACCTCTGTGTCATTGGCTGCTATGGGCATAAAAGGGAGAAACTCATGGTGTGGTCCTCAAGCAGAAGAACTGAGGGTGGGATGCAGTTCAGATCACAACAGCAGTTCTGGAAGGTTTTCTGACATCTTGCAAAGACATTCAACAGAAACTATCCACAAACCCTCAAGTTCAATGGATGCAAGAATTGTGCAGGTGATATCAAAGAAGGGGTCCAATGTTAACATGTAACTCGGTCTGTTAAGATGTTTTACATTGAAATAGCTTTTGATTTTAGTGCGTGACCACTTAGTGCTGCACATTGAAAGAATGACCGTTTGCAGTTCTTTATAATCCATAAAATGTTTTGAAAATCTGCTGTGCATAATAATTTGGAACGGTGCATTTTGAGGTTTTTAGTTTTGAAAAAAATACTGTTCTCATTGGGAGGTTTGTTCAGTAAAATTTGATTTATACTGTAATAGTTCATGACTTGAAAATGATACTGTCAATCATTTGTATTGACCATTTAGGAAAATCTGAGGAAATATCACTTGCATAATAATTTGGAACACGGTGTGTTTACTTGCAATAACTAATATTGATTTAGAGATCATGTGGAACTTTACAGTTTTTATTGCAAAATGGGAACATTTTGGTCTCATTTCGAAACTGTGATTAACTACATAATGGTTTTCAAAGCAGTCTCATTTTCTGCACATTTTTTAAATCATTAAACATTAAAACCATTTTCCCTCTAAAAGTAACCGACTTTCTGGACGTCAGAGAGCTGATTGATGTCGCAGTAGAGGCTGCCCGCAGGAAAACAAATCTAAATGTGGCTTTGAAGAAAAGGAGCAGCTTTCCCCCCTCTGATCAGAAACTTGGGTTTGGTGGAAGAGCGCCCCGCCCTCCTGGTCCATATAACCAGAAAGCCAGTTTGCAGGACGCTCAAACAAAACAGGAACATTGGAGATCACTTCGCTGTGTATGAAGCATTCCTGGGGGTGAACTCTGGCTACTCTGACCCAACGGATTACACTGGCTGTTTCATCTTTTGACGGCAAGCAAGCAACCACAAGTGACCATGGATTTTCTCAATCACAACTATTTGAATGCGCGCAACCCCTATGATTATACTTTCAATTTCTGGAACGACTATCTTGGACTCACGACATTGGTTACGAAGAATAATAAGCTCAACATGCCCCAGAATCCGAACTCTATCACCGAGTCCCTGAAAGCGACGCTGGGTTTGGACGATTCCCCGACTTGCCCGTGCGTAATCGCGGGCGGCACCGGAGAGAGCGGGCACCTGGACTGCTGCTGCCCGTCCGGGAGCCCCCCGCCACCCTCCATCCTGGACCTGAAGGAGCGCTTCTCCATCCTCAGCCCGTTCCAAAGCCAGCTGCCGGAGCGGGAGATGGGCTTCGGTGGAAGCTTTGCGGGGTTCGATCTCTTTGGTGTGGAGCGGAAGATGCGCAAACCCACAACCAGGGGCAAACAGGAGCCCAAAATCTGCGTGTTCTGCCGGAATAACGGAGCGCCGGAGGAGGTGTTCGGCTCTCACGTCCTGAAAACTCCGGACGGCCGAGTTGTGTGTCCGATTCTGAGGGCTTACACCTGCCCGCTCTGCAGCGCCAACGGGGACAATGCCCACACGATAAAATACTGTCCACTGTCAAAAGACCAGCCATCCCAGCGCCCATTAAAGGGGGGGAGGGCTGTGGGCGGTAAGAGGATGAAAATATTTTAAATAGACGAATCTATAAAGTAAATTGAATTGCACTGAACAATTTCCAGATGACTGTTTTGATTTCGGTTTTAGCCTTTATTCCTGTCTCATAAGCATACTGTCTCTTTTCTTTGTTCCATCTATGAGATTGCTTCTATTTTTATAGTTCTTTTATCCACATAGAATCATTTTCTGCTTTATACATCAGATTTACTCTTTTCTCTAGTTTAGTCATTTGAGCGTGTGCATACAAAAACACATATGTATCAATAATCCAACATTTTTAAAAGTATTTTGGTCACATAAGAAAATACACTGACGTTTGGTAAGGGGGATGAATGTCATAACCAATTTCTACCAAGTATTTTTGTATGGTGAGCTAAAAGCTCGCTGCAATCTTCTTTCATGTCTTAGAGAAACCAAAGTTATGTTTGCCATTAAAAAAGCCGAGGAATGTGTTGGTAATGTGTATGTGTGTGTCTGAGTGAAGGAGGAAGTCTTTGAACCCCTCTGCCTGCCTGAAAAAAACTCCACCACATGTTTTCCAACTTGCTCTAAAAGTTGATGCTCATTCTGGGAGGAAGGAACTAACAACAGACAATGTGGCTTCTGTTTAAGCTCCATGTTCTCTGGGGAACAAACAACTGATAAGAAACCTGTTATATCTCATACCTGAGCAGATTTGAAACTATTCCACATTTTTATGTTTACATTCCCAAATAAAAGTGACACACTGGATTTTATTTTATTTCTTTGTAAGTCCTATGTTGTAATTTTACTTTTTTAAATTTTTGTTTCCCTTGACAATTTGTTCAGCTGAGCGTCTCATGGCCAGGTCTACTCTGCTACATCAAACAGTGTGAGTCCTTATCACCCGAAAAACATAGCAAATGAATGTCAGTAAACAATGATCCATTTTTTTTTTCCTTTTCTGAAGAATCCCAAAAAAGATGCAAAAATGTCCTGAATGTACAATTCAAAGTGTCACTTGTAGGACTGCACATTTCTGAACGTTTTGTTTACCAAAGGAAAACAACTGCATTAACGAGAGAAAGACAAAAGGTTTGCTGTACAGTCAATAAAAATGATGTTTATTCAGTATTTTAACATGACAAGTGACTTCAGAGGGCGCTACCTCAACGGGATTTTGTACTTACATGTAAAAAAGAAAATCAATAGCAGTTTATTGATATAGTGCTGCCATTTATATTAAGGGTTTTTGATAGTATTTTTGATCTTTGTATAACATAATTGTATTTTCATTTTGTTGCATTTAACACAATGGAAGTGAGTTTCCAAAAAGCTACGATAAGCATTACTTCACCAAAAGGTGATTGTCTGTAAATAATGAATATGCCCATACTTTTGAAAGATTAGCTGTCCAATGATACATTGAGAGGGTGTAAAAGAGTGAAAAAGATGCTGACAACAATTGCCACTTTTAACAGAGGTTTTTGATTAAGTGATTAAGAGAAAAAGAAACACTGTTGAACTTTGTTATTTATATTTTACCATATTTTACTGTATGCTGCTGTGCAGAATAACATGAATTCACTAGAGAAATAAAAACATATCAAATATTTGAGCTACATGGCTGTGTTTTGTGGTTTACTTAATAACAATATTATATTTACTTAATAAGTGTACAAGCATGTCTCTAAACAAGTCTCAGATTACTGTTGTACTGAAAGCTGAACAACTCAACCAGGATAGTTTCTGATACGATATGCCTTGTAAGTAATGTGAATATTACATTAATGTTCTACATCTTCTACACTCATAACAGTAACCTTTGATCCAACTCAAGCTGATCTGCTGCCCTGACATCTCAAAGATTTTCCCTGAGGACAAACACAGTGCCACAGTTGTTCGCTGTTGTTTCGGGAGGTCGGCCCACGCAAGAATGTCTTGGCTTGTGTCTCTGGTTCAGAAAGATCATGTTTGCGCTGAAGTGGATTGAATAGCTGGCTCTCCTGGCCTTCCCCGCCTGCCATCTGTGGAATGGCTTCTGCAGACACATTACAGGGCTCAAAAGCAGGCAGGAAGCTTTGCTGACGCTTCTTGTTTTCTGTGAAAAACTCAGAGCTGTACTAAAGGAGTGCAGCTGTGAGTGCTTGTGACTTACAGCCGCAGCTTGAATAACTACAAATGTTCCATAAATTAGGTAAATAATGAATGAAGAAATGCTATGATTAGTTTATGAATAGCCTTACTGTCTCCAGTCTCTCCAACTCGATCCTTATAATTGCTTCTGATTCTAGTTTGCATATATTAGAGCCCTCCACCCCTTCTCTTCTGCCTTCATGCATCTCTCCAGCTGAGGCCATGGCATTAAAAATGGATGACTACTAAGTGCAATGGGGATTTGTCTCTGTGAGAACAGTGGAGAAAAAGCCTTGCAGGCTAGCATTTCAGGCAAACACAGTCAGCAAACAGGTCGTATTCCCACTACGCCTCCACTTCCATTAGTCGCTCTGCAGATAGGTCTGTATAATCCAGTTAGCTGCACCATTTATGAGATATGTATCTTTCATGATCCTATAATATGTCTTCGCCAGCTGGTTGTTATGATGGATACAGCGTGTGTTCTAAACCAATCCTTCTCCGTAGTTTGACAGACAAAGCAATAAAGATGTAAAACAGCAGAAAATTTGATTTCGACTACAACTGGGTGTTTAATTACAAAATGAGTGAGCTGGAGGTTTCATTAAAGGACAGAATGATCAGTCAGGTGTTGACCCACAGTGTCTGTCACTAAGACCGAGGCAACTGGATCCCCTCTGGCACTTTATCAAGATTTAGTTAATGCTCAGCTGCAGTATTTAGTCATTTCTGCCCATTTGATTTATTGGACTCATTAAGTCAGTGTGTTTATCATTGTGTTGGCTACATGCAATGTTTCTGGAATAAAGTGCAACACTGCAGGATAGAAATGTAAACCTTCTCTATTGGAAACACGACAGCCATTTTTGATAAGCTCATTGTTATAATACTTTCCAAGGGATGTGATAACAAAAAGAAAATACCTAATGGTGTGCAGAAATAATCCATTGACTGCACAATGAATTAAATTATTGTTATTAACAAAGACCCCGTGTGCTTGACTGAGTATAAAATTTAAACATTTGACTTTTGCAGAAGGCTGTTTTTTCACCCACTAGTGATACAATGAGTGTCTGCAGATTCCAGTGAAAAACAGCAGAGGGTCTTTGGTTCTGTTTTTCTTCCAAATAGAGGTGGAGGTTTTTAAAATGATCTAAAATCTGAGAAACACAAGGAGATGCTTCTCATCAGGCAATATGCCTCAAGCTGGTATTTGATTGAGCCCAAATGTATGTTGCAGTAGAAGGACAACCAGAAGCCAACGTCATTAAAAACTAATCTCAACATCTTCAATTTGTCTGGGATTACATAAACAAGCGTCCATAGGTCTGTGGTTAGTTTTCCAAGATATCTGGCGCAACCTACAGGTCAAACTTAATCAGAAAACATGTATCAAAAGCAATTAATGCTTTTAAAGGGGCATGGTTAGTTAAACAAAGCTTCTATGATCCTTTTTTTTTTTTTTTTTTTACATTTATTCATGTACATTCATCATACATTCACCGGATGTTATTGACTGATGAAAAAAAATCAACATTTCCATTTTTAAAAATGTTTTTGGCTTCCAGCTTTTTTTTTTTTTTTTATTAATTTGGTTAAATCTTTTGCTCAGTGCTGTTGTAAACAATTACAATGTCTATGATTTATTTCAGTCTAAATTAATTTTTAACTAAATTTGTCTGACCTTTTTAATAAAATAATTGCCATCAAATCTAATAGCCCACATTCACTTTGTGTTTCTACTTTGGGTAGAAGCATTTAAGCTTCTTTTGTCTGAGTCTCAATACAGGACAAAGCAAAACCTGAAATGATTCACTTCAATCCCACAGTGGTTTGATTAACATTATTCTCTTTTGTTGACCCACATCACAACAGGTTGAAAGGCTCATAATAAGCAGCAAAGCTGCAGGATTCATTCATAGGTATCATCCTTTCTCTGAATGCACAGCCAAAAAGGATGCTCCTGTCGCCTAGCAACTCCCTGCCATAAAATTGAACAACAGCTGAGCATGAAAGTCACTTCATAGTGAGAGGTAAATGGGGTATCATCGTTAGCCGTCAACCAAGAGGTTTGGTGGTCATTTGGTGCAGATTTTAAATTTGGAAAAATAATAAAAAATAATTTGCCATTGACATCTTGACAAAGCAATGTCCCTTGTGGTGGTAAAGCGGATTACATTAAACAAACATAATACCTGTAGCGTTATTTCAAATTTATTTTACTGATTGTTATCCATATCTGCAGTCACTGCTGTGGAAGGATTCATTATGATGACTGCAGTGGTGATGAACTCTCTGTCCACAGTGCTGCACAGACCGTCTCTTGGACTCTGCAATAACAACTGTGTCCCTCTGAGGGCAGATTACTGCTTTGATGCTGTAATTGAAATTTCACAAAGGATTTATGTGAAATCAAAACCCGGAGCTATTTAAGCGAGCTGGACAGGTTATTAAGTTCCCTGCACAGCATGATCATCTCATTTCTTGGTGGCTGTTTCACTTGTGCAGATGTACTGTCAGTTGAAATAACCCTCAGACCAGTGTGAGGTTTGCACAGCAGAAGAACATTAAATGATTTCAACATTAGGTCAGAGAGCACAGCAGGTATTTTCCAGTTTGTGTTTCCTTCAAAATGTTTCAGCCCTTAATATTTAGCCAGCTGCCTTGAGCCGACCACGCTGTAGAATCATTTCACTTATTCAGTCTCATAAAAGATAAGACAAAGACAGAAACAAGACAGCAGAGAAGGTTTTTGTGTTTTTATGTTTTTTTCTATTGTTCCAATACAAACAAAACTGGCATGTTCGCAGCTGCTTCCTCTGGTTTTCTACCTTGAAACAGATTTTTACAATGATATTTCTTTTTTACTTTCTCAATTTCTTAAATGCTGCCATCCTTAGCAGTAATATTGCATAACCTTGTTTAATATTTATGCAGTGAGAGCCATAATAGAGCATCCATCCATCCATCCATTTTCTGTTCACCCTTGTCCCTTAATGGGGTCGGGAGGGGTGCTGGTGCCTATCTCCAGCTACGTTC
>CAEGAE010043552.1:0-19766 GCA_903067095.1 Girardinus metallicus
TGTAGATGCTGCAGCAGCCTGTAGATGCTGCAGCAGCCTCTTGGTGCTGCAGCAGCCTCTTGGTGCTGCAGCAGCCTCTTGGTGCTGCAGCAGCCTGTAGATGCTGCAGCAGCCTGTAGATGCTGCAGCAGCCTGTAGATGCTGCAGCAGCCTCTTGGTGCTGCAGCAGCCTCTTGGTGCTGCAGCAGCCTGTAGATGCTGCAGCAGCCTCTGGGTGCTGCAGCAGCCTCTGGGTGCTGCAGCAGCCTCTGGGTGCTGCAGCACCAACACGCTGCTGCAGCAGCCTCTTGGTGCTGCAGCAGCCTCTTGGTGCTGCAGCAGCCTCTTGATGCTGCAGCAGCCTCTTGATGCTGCAGCTGCCTCTTGGTGCTGCAGCAGCCTGTTCCTCCAGATGATTATCTTCTCGTCCTAATCAGGATCAGAAGTTCGGTCCAGATGTCTAATCCAGCCGCGTCTTCCTGCAGTTATGAAGCTGAATTATGGAGCAGAAATCCTCCATTAGTCCTAATAATCCCGCTGATGGTCACATGACCCACTTACCGGCTCGTGGTTCTGCCGGTCCGAACCCGGCAGGTTTCGCTGCTGAAGCCACATGAGCAGAACCGACCCACTTCCTGTCAGCAGGTCGGATGTTGGACCTTCCTCCCAGGTGGGTCTGCAGACCAGAACCGGCCCGGCCCACTTTCCCCAGACGCTCCCCGGCTGCTTGCGTCGCCATGGAGACGGCGTGTGACCGGCGTCTCGGTGATCTGTGTGTAAATCTGCGGCCGATTAGGAACCACTCAGCTTTTGTTCTGCTGAACCATCAGAGAGATGAAATGAAAAGCAGCAGCAGATTACAGAACCATTAAGGTCAGAGCCGCCATTAACTGATAAACAGCCATTAGAGGCTTAAGGCGGCCATGACAGGCACCGCGAGGAGGAGGAGGAGGAGGAGGAGGAGGTGATGAAGCTCAGCCGTCAGGCCGTCAGCACATCAAGGATCTGATTGGCTGCTGCAGTTTAATGAGTTAATGAGGGGGCGGAGCCACCAGGAGGGTTGAAGGTCTTAATTCTTCTTTATTATACTTTTAATCAAAGTTTGACTCCTGAGATTCTGGATCATTTTAGTTTCAGTTTTTTAGTTCAACTGGAGTTTCTGTCCTTCTGGTTTAATGTGTCTGGTCAGCTAGAAAACCCATGAAACCCTGACCACTGTGTGGAGGCAGCCCACTCCACCAGTAAGAGCCAGTAGCCACCAGTAGGAACCAGTAGGAACCAGTAGCGACCAGCAGGAACCAGTAGGAACCAGTAGCCACCACCAGAAACCAGTAGGAACCAGTAGGAACCAGTAGCCACCAGCAGAAACCAGTAGGAACCAGCAGGAACCAGTAGCCACCACCAGAAACCAGTAGGAACCAGTAGCCACCAGTAGGAACCAGTAGGAACCAGTAGTGACCAGCAGGAACCAGTAGGAACCAGTAGCGACCAGCAGGAACCAGTAGGAACCAGTAGCCACCAGTAGGAACCAGCAGGAACCAGTAGGAACCAGTAGCGACCAGTAGGAACCAGTAGCGACCAGCAGGAACCAGTAGGAACCAGTAGCCACCAGTAGGAACCAGCAGGAACCAGTAGGAACCAGTAGCGACCAGTAGGAACCAGTAGCGACCAGCAGGAACCAGTAGGAACCAGTAGCCACCAGTAGGAACCAGCAGGAACCAGTAGGAACCAGTAGTGACCAGTAGGAACCAGTAGCCACCAGCAGAAACCAGTAGGAACCAGTAGGAACCAGCAGGAACCAGTAGGAACCAGTAACCACCAGCAGCCTCCAGCAGGAACCAGCAGGAACCAGCAGAAACCAGTAGGAACCAGTAGCAACCAGCAGCCTCCAGCAGGAACCAGCAGGAACCAGCAGGAACCAGTAGGAACCAGTAACCACCAGCAGGAACCAGTAGCAACCAGCAGGAACCAGTAGCCACCAGCAGGAACCAGCAGGAACCAGTAGCCTCCAGCAGGAACCAGCAGGAACCAGCAGGAACCAGCAGGAACCAGTAGGAACCAGTAGCCACCAGCAGGAACCAGCAGGAACCAGCAGGAACCAGCAGGAACCAGTAGGAACCAGTAGCCTCCAGCAGGAACCAGCAGGAACCAGCAGGAACCAGCAGGAACCAGCAGGAACCAGTAGCCACCAGCAGGAACCAGTAGCAACCAGCAGGAACCAGTAGGAACCAGTAGCCACCAGCAGGAACCAGTAGCAACCAGCAGGAACCAGCAGGAACCAGCAGGAACCAGCAGGAACCAGCAGGAACCAGTAGGGAGCCTGATGATTGGCTGGACAGATGCCCTTTAAACCAATGGAGCCCTGCTTGGTTTCTATGACAACCACTCATTGACAGATATGATCGATCTGTGGCTTCGTCGCTCAGATTGATGATGATATTTCAGAGGTTTTCATCTGAAATGCTCCATTAACTGATCACTGATTGATTCACCTTAAATCAGAGGCAGATAAAAACAAGAGGAACACCGACTGGGTCCGGGTTCGATTCCCGGCCGGGGTCTTTCTGTCAAGTTAGTCCGACCCGACCGGACCGGACCGGACCGCATAAAGTTTTGACATTTATCCATTTAATGATTCAAACTCTGCACAATAATTCCAGCTGTTTATTTTGGTTTATTATTTTATTGTCTAATATTAATCACTTATTGTGTCATTTGGTTTCTTCTCTTGGTTTAATATTTGACTCATATTCACTCAGGATACTTGAATAAAAACGGGATTAGGGTTAGACCAGATTAGTTCATCTGTCTGGTGCAAAGCGAACATGAAAAATCAGTTTCAAGAAACGGAGGATGTTTCATAAACCTGCTGACGCCCAAACTGACGATTATATTTCATTTTCAGGTACTTTGTCTGCTTTACAGACACATACATGTCAAATTTTATTCTATTTTATATATAGAATATAGGTTTTTATTCATGTGTTAAAAACTCATAGATGAAAATTAATACATGTGAGACTCGTAAATAAGATGAAAGTTGTTGGATCTTTATGTTTGTTTTTCTATTTTCTGATTGTTTATCAGTTTGTTATTTGTAACCTAAATGTTTAAATCATGTTTATTCATATATATATATGACGTATTACCGTCCACGTAGACGTGCGTAGCCTGACGTCATCATTGCGCGCCGGGTGTAAACAGAGGAATGTAGTTTATCCGGAACTTGACCGGCTCGGTACCGGTAGGTCCTGCTGGAGTCCAGCTGACTGGTTCGGTTCGGGAACTGTCCGGTTCGGAGAGTCCTTCCGGGTCATGTTCGGTTATTTGAACGGAACCTGAAGACCGACCGGCTTCAGTCTCAGCTGACCCGGTTCGGCACGCCATCATCATCAGAACCGAGTCGGAAACTGGGCTCGAACTCAGCCAGCTGTTTCCCTTCGGAACCAGGTGAGTTCTGCTTCCCTCTTTCTGATGGTCAGGAGGTTCTGGTTCTGCTCCCAGACCCGGTTCGGTTCCGCCTCCAGGCTGTTCTCACCAGGTGAACTGGACCAGCGGAACCGGGCTTAGACCAGATGATTACAGGTCCATAAAGGTTCCGTTCAGAAGTCTCAGTCATCTGGTTCTGGTTCTGGTTCTGGACCGATCCGATCCGTTCAGAACCAAACAGATCAGATAAACTGAGCCAGAACCTCCTGGACCCAGAACCTTTCAGATTCCGGATCGGATCGGTTCCGGTGGTGGCAGCATCATGCTGCGGGCTGAGCTGGTGGTTCTGACCCAAAACCTGGAGCTGAACCGGAACCAGCAGGAGTCCGGTCTGATGGGTTCTGGGACCGGTTCCCGTCCAAGTAGAACCAGAACCAGAGGCGTGGTACCGGGTCGGGTTCTGGTCTTGCTGAAGGTTCTGTGTTCCAGAATGCGATCCAAGATGGCCGCCCTGCTCCTCCTCCTGGTTCTGGTTCTGGTTCTGCTCCTCTTCCTCCAGCGGTTCTCCTCCTCCTCCTACCGGCCGCCGCCGCACCGACCCGCCTCACACAGAACCGGACCGGCCCGGCCCGGTTCCTCTGAAGGAGAAGGACTCCAGTACGGAGTCATGTTTGATGCTGGGAGCACTGGGACCAGAGTCCACGTGTTCCGGTTCCGGATGGAGAACCGAGGTACCGGGTTCTGGTGGTTCTGAAGGTTCTAACCGCTGTTAACTGGGACAGACTGAGGTTCTGGTTCTGGTTGTGCTGAACTGGGTTTGCTCCTCCTCCTCAGGGTTTCCCAGTCTGGACCGGGAGACGTTCCGGGCCATAGAACCGGGCCTGTCCGCGTACGCCGACGACCCGCAGAAGGTCAGAGGGGAAACCGGGTCAACCCGGGTCCGGTTCTGGTTCCGATCGCTGACGTGTCGTCTGGTCTCTGCAGTGCTCCGCCGGCATCGTGGCGCTGTTGGACCTGGCCCGGTCCGTCGTTCCCCCGTCCCAGTGGACCAGAACCCCGGTGGTTCTGAAGGCCACGGCCGGCCTGAGGCTGCTGCCTGGAGACAAGGCGGAGCAGCTGCTGGACCGGGTGAGGTTCTGACCCGCTTCGGTTCTGCTGGTTGTGGTTCTGACCCGCTTCGGTTCTGCTGGTTGTGGTTCTGACCCGCTTCGGTTCTGCTGGTTGTGGTTCTGACCCGGTTCTCTCGCTGTCCAGGTGAGGGCGCTGTTCCGGGACTCTCCCTTCCTGTCCACAGAGGACGGCGTGTCCATCATGGACGGAACCGACGAAGGTACGTCTGCTCCAGAACCGGGTCGGGTCGGCCTCCATCGGTCAGTCAGGTTCTATCAGAACCTCAGCCTGATGTTCTGGTTCAGACCGGACCGGCTGCTGGGATCCGGAGCAGGTCCGTTAGCGGACCGAACCGGACCGGACCGGACCTGGTTTAATTGGAGGGCCGTATGGGCCTGGTGATCCGGGCCGGTACCGGTGGTACCAGTTCTGAACCCGGTTCTGACCCACATGGACTGCTTATGAACGACTTAAAAAGGATTAGATCCTGGAGAACCGGCCCGAGTTCTGGAGGTCAGAACATCCAGAATGGTTCTGGTCCAGTCAGGTCTGATCCGGTCCGGTCCAGCTGAGAGCCAAATGATCCAGGAGTACTCCAGAACTGACCCGATACCGGGTTCTGCCTCCGGCTTCAGTCAGAACCAAGGGGTGGAGTCTGGATGGGTTCTGGTGAGGTTTCAGAACCTGACCCGGTTCTTCTTCTCTCCTCAGGGATCTCAGCCTGGATCACCATCAACTTCCTGACAGGTGAGCAGAAGCAGGAAGTTCTGATCCGATTCGATGCCTGGAGGACCACTGGTTCTGAAGAACCAGGCTGGTTGGTCCAGACCGGTTCTGGGCCACCGGGCCAGAGGTCCTGGTGGTGCCTTCACTGACCCAGGGAGACAGGATCTGGAGCTCTGAACCCGGTTCTGGCCCGGTTCTGATAAAGCTGTGTTCTGGTTCCAGGTGGGCTGCAGGGTCCGGACCGGCCCACCGTGGGGATGTTGGACCTCGGCGGCGGCTCGACCCAGATCACCTTCAGCCCCCGCCATGAGGTGAGGACGGTTCTGACCCGACCCGCTTTGTTCGCCTCGGTTCTGTTCACAGGCCAGGTGGTCTCCAACCTGGAACCAGAACCAGAACCAGAATCTGTTGTTCTGTCTTCATTACAGAAAACCATCCAGACGTCGCCGATTGATGACATCAGAACCTTCCAGATGTTCAACCGCACACACACCGTCTACACACACAGGTACACACACACAGGTACACACACACCGTCTACACACACAGGTACACACACACAGGTACACACACACAGGTACACACACCGTCTACACACACAGGTACACACACACAGGTACACACACGTTTGCATGGCTATCTTTGTGGGGACTTTCCATTGACTTCCATTCATTTCCACAGCCTAAATCTCACCTTCTTCGATCCAAAACTCAATTCACACTGTAGTCCTAAGTCTGACCCCTGACCCAAAAACAGCATTTTCCCTTGTGGGGACCGGGCTTGGTCCCACAAGGAACAGTGAGTCCCCACAGCGTAGTATGTGTCAGGAAAATGGTCCCCACAAGGTATTAAAAACACACACACTCACACCCTCTGCCTGGGTCACACGGAGCAGTCATGTGACCCATTGGACCCGTCTGTCAGTGACTTCCTGTCTGTCTGCAGCTATCTGGGTCTGGGTCTGATGTCGGCTCGGCTCGCTGTCCTTGCAGGCGTGGACGCTCCTCCCTGTAAGTATCTGACCTTTGACCTGGCCGTAAGTCATGAGTTGTTTGTGGGTCCGGTTCTGGTTCTGTTCTGTAAACCAGGTGTTGAAATGAGCCATGTTGTACCAGAACCTGGTTCTGTGTATTTCCTGTCTGACTTCCTGTGGCTGGACGGGTTTTCAGGATGGAACAGGAAACAGGAAGTGCCTGGCAGTGCTTCCTGTATCTAACGGCTAGCATGTGTTTCTGTGTTCCTGCAGCTAGGGGCAGCACTGAGTGGGTCAGCCCCTGCCTTGCTCCAGGGTTCTCGGGCAGCTGGGAACACGCTGACGTCGTTTACACCCTGAAGGGCCAGAAGGAAGGTAGAGGCGTCTGATTGGTCTGTGAGATTTCCCAGCATGCAGCGGGTAGGAACCCGAGTGCTGTCTGCGTTTCCAGGGGAGCCGGTTTACGAGGCGTGCCTGAACAAAGTCCAGAAGGTTCTGTACAGGAAGCTGAACGCGGCGCCTGAGGCGGCGGACATCGACTTCTACGCCTTCTCCTTCTACTACGACCGCGCCGTCGACCTGCAGGCCATCGGTACGGACAGCAGCAGCTCTGGCTCGGCTAGTGATGTCTGCTAATCAAACTACATTCAGATCTAACTGTCTGCCATCGCCACAACGTCCTGGTGAGGGTCGAAGAGTCCAGAGCTCCGATTTAGCTCCGGCTAAGTAACCAGTGGAGCAGCTGATGAAACATTTAGAGATTAGAAATCAATAATTGGATTATTGATTCCCAGTTTGCAGCGATGTGTCTGACTTGGTGTCGGTTTCCTGATGATACTGTTTCTGAGCAGTTTGCTAGCGTTAGCATCTTAGCACCATCGCTACGTTTTGCTTAGCTAGCAGGGAAACTGGTAAAACTTTTTTTTAATTATCGTTATTTCTATAAATGTATATAATCAACTTGATAAAGGTTCCATAATGTTTACATTATGGATTCACAGTAAACACATAAACAAAAGAAACTTAAACGCATCAGGATTCAGCAGGACGACAGAAAGAAAAAACAAAACGGGTTCAAATTTAAAAACTTCACCAAAGATTATAAAACAAATTGAACTGATTCTTCTACTGAATGAAACTAGGAATAGTTTTAAAGAAGCAACATTTGTGATGTTTGGCTAATAAAACTTTATTTTATTCTTTATTTTTTTTAATTCTTTATTTTTGAGGCATTGAGAAGATGACAAAAGCACAATTTCAGACTGATCAGTTATAAAATTCCTTCTCATCACATTTCCATTTACAAAATCAACAACAAACAAAAAACGGGGGAAGGAGGGGGTATTATTTTGAGAGACATTTTATTTATATAACTAAGTAAATAATAAAACATTATTTACACAATGATGGATGATCTGGTGAAGAACAGATGGTCGAAATCTTTAGTTGATTTGCAGCGAAACGTTTATCCACGTCCATTTTAAACCTCAGGAAATCATTAGTTGGATCAATTTTGTTTAGAATTTTAAATTGCATTTCTTTTAATTTGTAAAAGATAAATATTTCAATCTAATCTTTCTAATTTGATCCTGGTTAAAGTCTCTAAGGATAAACTCCCTTTTAGTGGCACAATAACTGGATCAGCAGCTTCTCATAAAATTATTATTGCATTTGCAAAATGCAAATCAACATTTTCAGTATAAAATCTGTAAGGAGGGAAACCTTGGAGCGCATTAAACCGATACCAGCTGAGTGATTTAATACTTTCTGGGCATATTTGAAAACTGGTGAAGCAGCAACACGCTGACTGGTGAAACTGGCTGCTGATTGGTCGATAAGCTTGTGAACGCGGCTGCTGCTGGCCAATCAGCTTCCAGGATTAAAACTCTTCAGAATCGGTCGGTTCGTTTCACCCGGTCGGTCCTGATCAGTCTCACCAGACCCAGGATGAGACGGGTTCTGGTTCTGTTTGGATCAGAACCTCAGTGCTGGTTTCTCACGTTCTGGTTCTGGTTCTGCAGATGAGGCGGCGGGCGGAACCATCAGAGTGTCGGACTACGGCCAAGCTGCCGAGAGAGGTGAGAGGGCGCCCCCTGGCGGCAGCGTCCACACCCTGCTGTTCACTTCGTCAGAATCAGAAGTCGGGTCCAGCAGAACCAGAACCTGGAGGTTCTGCCAGACCAGATTTTGACAGGAAGTTAAACATTTATGGATATTAAAATGTTTGCTGTTGTTCATTAAACGGTTTCTGAACATTTTTGTCCGTCATTAAATACAGAAACATGTTTTCTAAAACGCCGGATGATAATGTTGAAGCACATCAGTTCATATGGAGTCACGTGACCCGCTGCCTGTCTCTGATTGGTCGGCTGTCTGCAGTGTGCCGCGGCCCGCCGGATCTCCAGAACCCGTTCCTGTGTCTGGACCTGGTCTACATCTGGGTTCTGCTGCAGGAACTCGGCTTCCCGGACCACAAGCAGCTCAGGGTGAGTCCGGACCTCCAGAACCCTCTGACCCGGTTCTGACCCGGAACCGACCCGCCTGTGCTCTGGTTCTGCAGCTGGCCCGGACCGTCCGCCAGGTGGAGGCCAGTTGGGCCCTAGGCGCCGCCTTCCAGCACCTGGAGGCCCTCAGGAGACACTGATGCTTTTATTCTGAAGGGCTCCACACAACATCCTGCTCCGATCCAAGCGACCTGGAGGCGACCTCTGACCTGCAGCTGGATCGTCAAGGCGCCATGGAGACGAACAGAAGCTGTGACCCGTGACCTCACTGTCTGGGTCGGTTCTGGACCAGAACCGCTGAGCGGTACCGACGGGTCTGCAGACAGACAGGACCAGGTCCGGTTCTGAACCGGTACCAGTTGGACTGGTTCTTTGTGAATAAAGCTGTGAACTTTGACCCCAGCCACCAGCTGCAGTTGTTTTGTTTTGATCTGATTTATTGGTAAATATTGATCAGATCGTCATCGGGAGATTTTAACGTCATGTTGACTCTGATGGCGTTAGCTTAGCTTTGATGCTAAGCTAACACTTTTGATGCTAGCATCAATGCTAGCTTTGATGCTAGCTTAGCTCTCTGCTGTCAGACTCTGGACCTCCTGCTGACATCCGGGGTCTCCCAGTCCGTCCTGCAGCTCTGCTCAACACACCTGGACCAGACAAGCAGCTCGGTACTGGCCCAGTACCGGCCCGGTACCGGCCCGCTGCAGAGCTGAATGAACGCTACAGGACGGCAGCCCGTGAGGACGGGACTGGGAGCCCCCTGATCTAGAAGGTTCTGGGGCCGAAGGAGGCGCTCCAGAACCTTCAGTCCGCTCTGAGGCGGTTCTGAAACTTTGGACCAGAACTCTGATCCCCTCGCCTGCTGAACCTGCAGCTCAGACGAACGCGACTTTCATCAGGAATCAGACAAACATCTGGGCAACGAGATTTAATGAAACATTCACAGAACAAGGAGAAAATCTGGCAGCTCAGAACAGAGCGGGAACTGGGGGCGTGGCCTGTGGAGGGGCGGGGCCTCCGTGGAATGGGCGTGGCGTCCTCACAGGAAGGCGTCGCACCACTCCTTCAGGCACTGGGCGCAGTCATCAGCCTGCTTGCTATTGGCTGCGGTGACGTCCTTCAGCCAATAGCAGAACAGCTCCGTGTCTTTCCTCAGCAGCAGGAACTGACCCAGAACCACGTAGGCCTGGAAACAGAACCGGGTCGGGTCAGAGGTCCAGCTCAAGGCTGACCCATTTGGACCTGATGCAGTCCTGGCTCTGATCCCTGCAGGCACTGATGGTTCAGAACCAGAACCAGGGTTCCAACCGGGTCAAGCCTTCACATCTTAAACAAAAGGTTCATGCCAGTGCCTGTTGGAGCTGCAGCGCCCCCTGGGGGCCGGAGCGTGTCGGTGGTTCTATTGGGTTCTACCTTATCGTAGCCCTGCTCCGTCAGGCTGTGGCCCAGTCTGTCTCCGATCCCGGCCAGCGCCGTGACCGGTTTGTCCGCCATCGGCTCCGATACAAAGTTGCGGTGCTTCTGAGACGTCGTCGACATCCTGAGAGAAACAACATGGCCGTCAGCAGAACCAGAACCAGTCCGGTCCAGACTACACAAAGCTCAGATTCTGATTCAGGTTGATTTATTCTGGCTGCTGCAGGATTAGATTCTAATTACTTCAGTTTTCACATTTGTCCCAGCTCAGAGCAAGGAGCGGCCATCTTTGATTCAGGTGTAATAATGGCTGCAGTTCTTAGCCTCCCTCCTCCTCGCTGACGATCTGATGATGGGATCAAGTTTATCTGATTTATTGGTAAATCCTGATCAGATCATCATGGTGGGAACTTTAACCTTCACATTGACTCTGATGCTGTTAGCCTGAATGAAGCTTCAACGCTAGCTCAATATGTTAGCTTCAGCGCTAGCTCAATATGTTAGCTTCAGCGCTAGCTCAATATGTTAGCTTCAGCGCTAGCTCAGACCGTTAGCTTCAACGCTAGCTCAATATGTTAGCTTCAACGCTAGCTCAATATGTTAGCTTCATCGCTAGCTCAATATGTTAGCTTCAACGCTAGCTCAGACCGTTAGCTTCAACGCTAGCTCAATATGTTAGCTTCGACGCTAGCTCAGACCGTTAGCTTCAACACTAGAGCTGACCTTCCTCTGATCTAAGATCGATCACGATTCTATCACCATATTTATTGATTTAATATCCGTCCCTACTGTAAGATTTTTGTTGGTGGTGCTGAAATAAATAAATAGAACCAGTAGAACCAGCTGCTCAACCAGAACCAGAACCAGAACCGAAGCGATATTAAGTTACATTACCCAGAGTTACATTTACTTGAGTAACTATTTACTTTTACTGTAGCAATTTTACAGTGAATTATTTTTTCTCCCAACTGAATAAAGTTTGTGGATTTTCTGCTGCTCAGAAGAACAAAATGTTTCCACCCAAAATTCAGCAGCTGCACTTCAGAAAGAGATTTGGAGGAAATGAGTCCCAACATTTCCACGTAACTTTTCTCTTTCTCTTTGTATTGAACTTTATTAGTTACAATAAACAACAACAAACTGCACTGTGTAAACATCACAAAAAAATGCCAGGAGGAGCATAAAAATAAAAAAACACAATGACAAGAAATGACAAACAAAATGATCTTGTACAAAGAAAAAAGTGTCATAAACCAGATGCCACATCTGGTTTATGACATCAACACAATAAATTTATCAACACAATAAATAATCCAAACGCCCATAATGATGTTTTTGCTTTTTGAAGGTCGAATTGTAGATATATGTTTAAGTTCAATCACAAAAACTGAAAAGTCTGTTTTTTACTCAAAAATGTGCATTTATGTAGAAATTTAGCCTCAATAATTAATAAACTGACAAAAACTTTTTCAACTTGTTGAAATCCAAACGAGACATTTTACCACTAAAACTGAAAACCTGTTGATATTTTAAAACTACAAAATGTTGCCAAAATATTTAAGAGGAGAAAACCAGAACAGATGATTGGCCGACCGATTTCCACGTGACTTTGTATTTGCTCCGCCTGATGATGACGTCACTTTGAAATATTAAATGATGGAAGTTCTGATGCGTTACTCTCAGTACTTCGGTCGCCTGTTTACCAAATACTTTTTACTCTTGTTTTGGTAAATGTATGTTCCTACTTGAGTTCAGGTTTTGGGTCCTCAGACCAGAACCGACCCGGTTCGGAAACACGAACCTCGTGAAAACGGCTCCTTACTGCGGACAGAAACACGTCAGAACCGCCAATCAGAACCAGCTGGGTTCACGTGACGCGTTTACCTGGAGCGGTTCCGAACGGACTGACTCACCTGGACTCGGAACCCCGCTGGAAGTTCGACCGGACCAGAGACCCAGAACATCTGACAGACAGGCGCTTTATTCTGAAAGCCACATGCCAGGAGCAGGGCGGCTGACGCTCTGCCGCTGACGTCATGACGCAGAGTCACAGCTGCTCTGGAGGAGATGAGTCACTCCGAGCTTCTGGACCGGCGGAACCGTTGAGGTCCAGTCTGCAGTTTTGATTCGATCCCTGCGGTCAGATGATTACCAGCTGCGGTTCCGGTCGGGTTCTAACCCGGTTTGACCTCTGACCTCATCAACATCTCCTTTACGCTCAGGATTTGATCCCACTTTTAATTTTTTAACTTTATTCACCAAAACATTTCCAAACTATTATTTAGTTATTTATTTAGTTATTTATAGATTTGCGATGTGCAAATCTATAAATAACGTCATTTAATGAACATGAAGTAAAACTAAAAACACCAAAGACAAGAAAGTAAATGTTTTAGAATGAACAGGCATTAATAGATGATTCTATTAGTATTTTACTGCTCTTCACATGTTTTTATATATTTTAGAGATTTAATATAAAACTGGGATTCAGATAAAAGATGTTAAAGACGGGATGAGCAGAGCTAGTGCTTCTGTTTTCATCAGACAAAATGTTAGATTATAATAATACAACAGAGTTTTATTTTTCTATAATAACCAAATATTATTGTATCTCTGGAAACAGATTCAGGAAGTTTTATGTTTGGGTTGATCCGCCTTATTCCACATATTTGGAATATCTGGAATATTCCAAATATTGTGTTTTGTAGAAAACATAATTTATTGTTTCTGTGTTTTTTCCACAAAATAAGCATTTATTATCATCAAGGTATTTGACTATGTAAATTTGATAGTAAAGTGTTGTATTTACACTTAGAAACATGAAAGACTTTAAGACTTATTATTATTATGTTTTTGTCAGTGAAAAGTCTGTCTGAAATAAAAAATTATCAATCAAAAATCAATCAAACAGTTGTAGATTTGATCATATATAAGCATAAATGTGTGCTGTAGAGGAGACAGTTGGACGTCCAACATGGACTCTTCCCCAGCTGCTGCTAAACACCCAAAGTGTTTAGCAGCAGTAATAATGCTTTTGCATTTTATTGGTAATAATGATTGGAAATCGCTCCATAAATTCGGCTCATTAACCATCTTTCTTTGGAGTTACTAAGAATGTAGATCCCGTTTAAACTCGGGATTAAAAGACAAACGTTCCTGAGAAAAAAACAGCAGAGTGAGACCTCTTCCTGTGTTTCTCGGTCTTTATTCCCCGTTCCACTGATAGCCCCGCCCTTCCTCCCCCAGTGGGCGGAGCCTCAGTGTTTCCCGCTCCTCCCGGAGCCCCGCCGCCCCTCGCGCCGCCCTCTAGAGGCCCTCCGCGGGCTCTGGATGCCCGGAGGCCGCGGAGGAAACCGAGAATCAGTGGAAGACTCCATGTTGGACACGAAGAACGTCCAGAGTCCAGCTGTCTCTGTCTCCCACCGGTGGGCCAGAGTTTTTATTTTAAATCTCATTTGATTTAATCTGTAAAGTTCTGATGATCAGTTTGAGACCAGAACCGCCGTTTCGGCTCCGAATCGTCCAGGTCCGAAATGTTCGGGTCGCTTCTGAACCGTTGATCCTTAAGTTCCGACAGTCAGAGAACGTTCTCCCGGTTCTGTTCGGGAATAAAATTATTTCTGTTTCATAAACATTAGAATAATGTTTAAAGTAATAAATTAATAATAATGTATTCAGTAGCATTGCCTTTGACCCGGTTCTGACCCACTGGGTTTCCCTCCAGAATCGACCCAGTATTGGGGATTTATTTCTGAACCATAAGTCTTGGTCATGTTCATGACCTTATTAGAATTTTTTTTTCTATTTATTTTGTTTGCACATTTTGGGACACGCATCGTTCCATACCCAGTTAAACCAGTTAGACCAGTTAACGTTGTTTTATTCCAACACAAGGTTGCAGGTTTAAGTTCAGGTTAGACTAAAGCAGAACGGCTGATTGTTGCTGCTGCTTTTTATTAAGTGCTAATAACTCAAGTTTCTTGAATCGCCTTTAGAGATGCAGTGTGGATGTTTGTCTCCCCTGAACCGCAACCATAGTAACCCCTCCAGTTATTATTCATCTATAATGTCACATAAATATAAAGAAAACATTCTGTTGTGTGATAGATTTAGGAGGAATTAGTGAGTGTGATAGGTACAAGCTGTAGTTTGTAACGTTAACAGTCAAAAATTAGCTGCAATAATTTAATTTAATCTAATCTAAATGATCTAAATTTAATTTAGATAATGAAACTTGTAAAAAGCACAAGTTTCATTTTTCAGTCATATTTTCATGTTATTTAGTTTATCAGCTAAATGTTTAGCTAAACATTAGCAATCTAATGAGTTAACTAGCTAGCTGTTCATTAGCAAGTTAAATATTTATCTTTAAGCTAAATATTCAAGTACTTGGTTTTAAGCCAAATCAGTGAATTAATAACCCTCCCTCATGTTTTCATCTCATTGCACATTAAATTATCCATTTAATTTAATTCATTTTTGGGTAGTTTTGTGAGCGCGCTGCCCTCTGCTGGGTAAACTGCATCACTTCCTGTTTCCGGGCTCCATCCGGTCCCAGTGTTTGTTCCCAGGCCGTCAGGTGAGGAGCCTGCAGGGGTCGCTGCGGGGTCTGCTAACCTGGTCATGTTCAGCAGGAGGATCCGGTGATGCTTTCAGGAACAATCCGAAACATGACCGCTGAGCAGTCCCCCCCCTCCCCCCAACGTTAAAAATGTGAAATCAAACTTAAAATTATTCAGATCAGAGTTGATCATGAAACAAACATTTATTACATTTCTAAAGTTTCAAGCCTGAAAATAACTGGAAGCTGGCCAATCAGAGCTCGTCTTTCAGCTCTGATACTTTGACCCATTTTCACCGAGAACCTAGATCCAGAGACCGTAGATTTCCCTCCAGACGGATCAGAACCGCTCAGCTGAACTTTGCTCCTCTCTGTTCCTGCTTATAATTTTGTTGAAATAATAAAATAAACTGAACACAAACCAAGGCGTCGTCATATTTTGTAGTCTGGTTTTCCCAGAATGCATCAGTGCAGTTTGAATCTGACCCGGCCAGAACCGCTGTTGGTGACGGAGAGAGGAAGAACTCTCTAGAACCGCCAACATGTTCTGATTGGTCCAGTAGAATAAAATGACTTTTTAAACTAGAACAAAGGTTCTGTGTGGTTCTCAAACAGAGGTCCAGAACCTCTACTGGTCCAGAACCTCTACTGGTCCAGAACCTGTACTGAACCTGTGAACCTGTCATAAAATCTGACTGGTTCTGGTCAGGATTTATAGGTTCACTGGAGAGTCCAGCTCTGAGGTCAGACCGGGTCCAGTTTTAAACTGGTACTGGTTCCGCTATAGCAGCAGACGGCTTAGAACCTTCAGAGTCCATTTGGGACCAAATCAGAAAAAGTTCTGAGCTTCAGCATGAAGAACCGTCAGGTCGTCTAAAGGTCAACGCATCAAACCAGTGGTGGGACTGCTAGCTAAAAAGCTAGCTGCGCTAACCCTGAAGCAGCAGTCATGAACATTAGCTCGGTAGATGCTAAAGCGCTATGTTAACATGGCGTTTAGCAGAAGCTAAAATGCTAGTAGCTCGCGTATTTGTTGAGCATTGTATCGTATTCTTGATTTGTTCTTTTGTTTACTTCCTGTTTGCTCAATAGTTTCTTAAAAACGAGAGATGTGAGGTAAAGAAAAAGAACTGTGTCAACCCCTTCAAAATAAGAGCATGAATATACCTGTCTAATCACTGGAAGAATTTTTAGCAGCCGATACCAAAACAGTAAATTAATGAATAAATAATTTAAGGGAAACTAAAACATTAGTGTGCAAATGTTTTCAAAGTTTGCAAAAAGGCTAAATGCTAAGCTATCAATTAGCTCCACTATTAGTGGATTAGCATAAGCGTGTACACCACTGGTCAGAACCAGTTAAAGACCAGCACCAGTCAGGTTCTACCACCAGAACCCGGCACTGGGTTCAGGTTATCTTCTTAATCAGCCAGACGTTCAGGAAGTGTGACATCACTTCCTGTTTCCTGTTGCTGAGCAATCGGAACCAGAACCGGACCGGCTTCTTCAATCCTGCAGAACCAGAACTGTTGAGAGGAGAGAATCTGCTGAACATCTGGAGGTTCTGGAGGAGTAATGAGGTCCGGTTCGACCAGAACCAGAACCACCCAGAGGTCAGTGAAGGAGGCTCAGCTACATAAAACCAGATTTAATTCATATTTCAAGTCAGAACAGGAAACAGTTTCCTGCCGACGGCGAGGAGGAGCGAACCATGCAGGTGAGAAACAAAACCTCTGCTCTGCAGCCCACAGGACACGGTCACCGTGGTAACCATGGTAACAGTGGTAGCCGTGGTAACCGTGGCAGCCGTACCGTCAGCCGGGATGTTGGGAATGCTAACAGGAATGTTCAGTCGATGAAGACGAGCCGTCGTCATGCCATGGCGGGGTGAGCCGCTCCCAGAAAGTCACTGGAACCAATCAGAAGGTGTCAGAACCAAACAGAACCAGGGTTCAGTCAGACCCTCGGGTCGGCTGGGATCAGAACCTACCTGAGGATGTTTGGCAGCTCCGGGCTCCTGTAGATGAACTTGTGTCTGAAGCCGAGAGCCGCCGGGAACGCCACGAACTGAACCTTATGGCCGCTCAGCCTGCTGGAGCGAGACGCCAGACTGTAGAGCTGCAGGAGCACAGAGGAACTGTTCAGAGGAACTGTTCAGAGGAACTGGTCAGGGGAACTGGTCAGGGGAACTGGTCAGGGGAACTGGTCAGGGGAACTGTTCAGAGGAACTGGTCAGGGGAACTGGTCAGAGGAACTGGTCAGGGGAACTGGTCAGGGGAACTGGTCAGGGGAACTGGTCAGGGGAACTGGTCAGGGGAACTGGTCAGAGGAACTGGTCAGGGGAACTGTTCAGAGGAACTGGTCAGAGGAACTGGTCAGGGGAACTGTTCAGAGGAACTGGTCAGGGGAACTGTTCTGGGGAACTGGTCAGGGGAACTGGTCAGGGGAACTGTTCAGAGGAACTGTTCAGAGGAACTGGTCAGGGGAACTGTTCAGAGGAACATTTTTCTGTAATTGTCCTAACCAAATCATCTGGTCAGAGTTTCAGTCTGTAAAGTTCTGACCCGTTTGGACCTCGTACCTTTTTGCCCAGATGGAACGGAACCACTCCGTCGTCCTCGGCATGTAGAATCAGAACCGGACAGGAAATGTGATCCACACTGAAACCAGACGGTAACCATGACAACCAGCACTACCTGTGGCCACCACCAGGGGCCGCTGCTGCACCGAACCAGACCAGGGTCCGATCAGACCCAACCCGCAGGTACTGGAGCCACTCCAACATTCAGACACAGACAAAGCTCCAGAACCAGCTAACCGGTTCTTGTGTTTCAGAACCATTAAAACGGGTCAGAACCATTAAAATGGGCCAGAACCATCAAAATGGGCCAGAACCATTAAAATGGGTCAGAACCATTAAAATGGGTCAGAACCTACTTCTCGTCACTGGCGAAGCGGATGTTGTTGGCAGTGATGGAGTCCAGAAAGAACCAGTCGAAGCCGGGCAGGAAGCGGTACACCTGAAACACACACACACTGAGACCACCTGCTGGGCCAGGGGGCGGGGCCCCGGAACCAGGGGGCGGGGCCTGTAGTTACCATGGAGAAGGGGTGGCTCTTGGCCTCCTCTCTGATGTTGGTGAACGGAGACTCCAGGATGAGAGCGTCAGGAGGACTTCCTGTTCAGACAGGAAGACGGCGTCACAGAGAGAGTGTGTGTTTCTCTGTGTGTGTTTCAGGATGTGTGTGTGTTTGTGTGTGTGTGTCTCACCTCGCTCAGACAGCCGTCTCACCAGGTTCGTTGCGACTCTGAAACAGAAAGTTCAGATTTAGGTCCTTGAACTCATCAGGTTTACCGTCTCTGTGAGGACCAGCAGGACACGCCCCCTGCTCTGATTGGTCAGATTTGATCACATGGGCGGAGCCAACAGCTGACAGCAGGAAGTTCATCCCAGAACCAGAATCAGAACCAATCAGAACCGGTCCAGCACAGTGTGTGAACCTGGTTTTTATATCCTGGTGTGTGTTGTCCGTTGTGTGTGTGTGTGTGTGTGGGTGCACTTTTGTTTGTAATACCTCGTGGGGACCATTTTCCTGAAACATACGACGCTGTGGGGACCCAAGGCAGTTTTTGTGTCAGGGGTCAGATTTCGGACTACGGTGTGAATTGAGTTTTGGTAATGGATAGGGGTTAGGATTAGGCTGTAGAAATGAATGGAAGTCAATGGAAAGTCTCCACAAAGATAGCCATGCAAACGTGTGCGTGTGTTACCCGGTCCCCAGAGAGTGGCCCCAGACGTAGAGCGGCAGAGTTTTCTCCATCCTCTGTTTCAGCCAATCGTAGACGAAAAGAGCGTCTGATGTCATCCCTCGCTCTGATGGCGATCCGTCTGAGTCGCCCCACCCTGGTCACACACACACACACACAGAAGTCAGACTCAATGCAGCGGCTCGGTGGGCTTCCTGTCTGCCGTGGTGTGACCTCTGACCTCTGTAGTCGAAGGTCACCACATGGTATCCCAGCGAACTGAGGACCTAAAGGAGGACAGACAGGGGTCAAGTGGTTTCCTCTCAGCCAATCAGGAGCCATTCAGCTCTTCATCACCTTGTACAGCTGAACCCGGTGGTCGCCGCCTCTCGTCCCTGCGTTGCCGTGGAGATAGAGGATGACGGGGTGGGCGGAGCTAAAGGCGGAGCGGTACCAGTCGCCATCTTTGCCCTGAGCGTCCCTCCACATCTGAGCAGGAACCGTGTGCCTGAAACACCAGAAGGCTTCAGTCAGGACACTGGCCTAGTCAAAGTATCTGCTATTTCTGGTCTTTGTTTGGTGCAGAGGCCTCACTCGGACTCATTTCTCTCATTAGAACTACAGCCACTCAGAGTCAGCCATTTTGTGCCTTCAGAACTGAAATACCAATCCCACAATGCATTGCGTCAAGCTAGTTCCTTCTGAGAAATTGTGACATCAGGCGGAATCAGCGAACGGAGAGAATGACTTGATCTGGTGCAGAACCTGAACATGACCAGGGTCATAGTCAAAACTTATTATAGTTTTATAGTCAGTCTAACACGCTGATACTGAATGAGACCAACTGGACACCAACTGGGCACAGACTGGAGACAAACTATTGGTCCCCAGCTGGTGCCCAGTTGGTCCCCAGTTGGTGCCCAGTTGGTCCCCAGTTGGTGCCCAGTTGGTCCCCAGTTGGTCCCCAGTTGGTCCCCAGTTGGTGCCCAGTTGGTCCCCAGTTGGTCCCCAGTTGGTGCCCAGTTGGTGCCCAGTTGGTGCCCAGTTGGTGCCCAGTTGGTCCCCAGTTGGTGCCCAGTTGGTGCCCAGTTGGTCCCCAGTTGGTGCCCAGTTGGTCCCCAGTTGGTGCCCAGTTGGTGCCCAGTTGGTCCCCAGTTGGTGCCCAGTTGGTGCCCAGTTGGTCCCCAGCTGGTCCCCAGTTGGTGCCCAGTTGGTCCCCAGTTGGTGCCCAGTTGGTCCCCAGTTGGTCCCCAGTTGGTGCCCAGTTGGTCCCCAGTTGGTGCCCAGTTGGTGCCCAGTTGGTGCCCAGTTGGTCCCCAG
>CAEGAE010043553.1:0-28905 GCA_903067095.1 Girardinus metallicus
GGCCATTCCTCCCAACCACACCCCTCCAGGTCTCACTGTCATTGCCCACGTGAGCGTTGAAGTCTCCCAGCAGAACAAGGGAGTCCCCAGGAGGGGCACCCTCCAGTACCCCCTCTAAGGACTTCAGGCTTCATTGTTTCAAATGTGACAATAAATAAATAAATGTGTATTAGCAGCACAGACAGATTAATAGTACATGCTAATATTACAACTTTTTCAAAATTCATTATCTTTCCAACTTATTTTGTGTAAAGAAAATTCTGTGTCCATTGGTAGACCTTTACTCTTAGACACTGAGACAATATCTTCTATTATACATATGTAAGCAATAACCATAATGCTTTTTATCTATGTTAATAGTTCACAGGTTCCAAACTGGTTGTATAAGGCAGCTAGCCCTATCGTGATGTCCCTGGAAAAACACATTCCCCAGCCGTACGCCGGGGAAATCCGTGGAATAGCCAGCATGATGAAAATGAACCTTGCTGATGTCGTCATCCTCAACTTTGCGTATGAATTTACTGCGTACGTAAAGTTTCAAGTCTGTTCATATAGTTGTGAGTACATCCAGGACTCAAATGTTCACAAAGTCTAAGCAGGAAAGATAGCAACATGTCAGAAAGCTCACGAGGCTCATCCACCCTTTCCATCCGCAGTTACTGCACAAGCATTGTGGCTCAGGACGAGAACGGGAACATCTGCCACGGCAGGAATTTTGATTTTCCACATTCAGTTCTGAGGAATGTAACCATGAATGTTGTCTTCTTCAAAAACGGGGAGGTATGATATGCATTTATACTCATTAAGCAACATAACTGTTAAAGGAGCCGTATTGATCATAAAGTAATCTCCCGATTTTGAGTTACCACAATGTCAAATTCAGATCAGCATTCAGTGGTGGTTAAGCTTTTCAGGAAGGTTCTGAAAAGTCACATCCCCAGGTTTACCGGATCAGGTGGTGGCAACATAAAATGTATACAGAGAAAAGAAACTGTATTTTAAAAGCGTTTTATCTCAAAGAAAAGGTTTTACAAACAAACAAGTCAGAGAGTACGCTTCAACCCAATTAATTGTCAAACAAACTTGGCTTTGCAAAAAATCTAAAGTGGGTCAGGTGCAATCTTAGTTTATCAAACTTTATTATATTGTGCCTTTCTTTATTGAGATTATTGACCAAAGTGTTAAAGGCTAATGTTATCTTAACTGGCTTTCTAGTGTGGAATAATGGCAGTAACATCACCAAATGACATAAACATTATTATGCATTGTTTCTTATTTCATCCTAAGATGTTCAGTGACGTCAGTGAATCATGTTGGCCTGTGAAAAATGTTGAGGCTCCTTCTAGTATGTTCTCTAACCAACAAACTTGGTCACAACTTTTGTTTGGTTACCCAACATATGCCTCGACAGCATTAAACCAGCATTTGGGTTAAAGAAATAACTCAGATATTTTTGTGTATAAAAATTAATAGCTTGTTAGCCAGTTTTGTGAATGATAAAATTGTCTCTGTTTGTTACAAAGTTAGCTCCTCAGCCATCAAATAAATACTATAACGTTTTAGCTAGTGCTCAGTCTCCATGACATTATCTAGCATCCTCTCTGTCTCTTCTTTAACCCAGCAGTTCTTGACACAATGTTTGGCGAAAACTAGCTAAAAAAATGTCTTAAAGGCTGTGGTGGATAAGCAATAAGCTAATCATGTCCTGTTTCTTTCGCTTGTTGGAAAGCAAGAAAAAGCTAGGTTTTTTGCACAAGAGAAACTGCTAGTACTGTAGTTGTGCTCATATTTATGTTGCATTCATTTTCACAGAAATTATTGCCTACGTTATTAACGATGAGTCTGCACTACGTATTGGTGAGCAGTACCTTGCTGTTAGCTTACTAGATGACAGCAGGCTAGTTTTCAAAACGCAGTTGGTTAAATCACCTCACAACTCACACTGCATCGTGAGACCATCGCAAACAGACATGCTTGTGCAATATTTGGCTTGGCTTGGTGTTTTACTCATAGCTTTTTTTGTGTTCTGAAAATGTATTTCCGTGGTAAACCTAGACAAATTACCCGACTGTTAATTCTTCCAATACAAACCAGGAGCTGGATGAGCGACACATACTACCACTTATTTGTATGGGTATTAAATTATAGCTGGTGAACTAAAATGCTTGTGTGATTATTTCATTGATGCCACTTTCTAGCCAGCGTACTTTGGAACGTCATTAGCCGGTTATGTGGGGCTATGGACCGGGATGAGTCCATACAAGTTCACTGTGTCTGGCAACCAGCGAGGTAAGACTGCTGACAGTAGCTGCATTCCTGTTACAAATCTGTGTAAATCTTTTCTGCTAATGTTGAAAAACCTCAGCAACTCTGCAATTTCGCATTGCAGAGTTGTCACTAAGAGGTCACTAAATAAGAATTGAAATTAAAATCACATAAATAAGCTTGTTCACTTGATAAGTCATGGAATGGCAATGATGGAAGTAAATAGTTACATAAAATATGCGGTATTCGTAATTCAGCCATGGCACTAGTGCTCATCACGATGTCGCCATCTTACCCAGTGACAGACTCCCTATACTTGGTAGCTGCTACGTACTTTTGGGGAAAATGTAGCTTGCGATTTTACAGAAGAGCTATGGATTCAACATGTTTGTGTGACACACAATTTTTTATGAGCTGTGCGATTCTATGAGAGCTCTGGTGGAGCCAGTTGCACATTGTCTGAAAAGAAAAGTCACCCTCCTACTGCTTCCTGTCTTTGCCTTCACGTTTCATCAGTAGCAACATCCGGCTGTTGATCACGTGACTGGTGATGCGAAAATAGTGTCTCCATTGTAGTTTCGGAAACTGGTCAATTTCAATATGGCTGAAAAACATGCCTCGTCCTTCCTCGTCATATATCAAAACACATGAGGGTTTTTGGGGTTTTTTTTTTCGAAACTGCCGTGTTTCCATTAAGCATACTTAAGTTCGTAACTCCAATTTGCGTAATTCTATTGTTAATTGAAGTGCATTTACTGCTGACACCGTGTCACGTCCTTTCATCCCTAAACTTCTTTTTCATTCCTAAGAAACGCAGGTTTGGTCAAACTGGTGGAAGAATGTTGTGTCTGCCGTCTTCGTCCATCGTTTCCCAGTCAGCTGGCTTGTTCGGGTGGTGAGTAAATTACAGAATATTGCGGGATAACAAAAGTGACATGGCATCACGTCGAAATCAAATTGTTGGTGTGCTACTCGCGCAGACCCTGGAGGAGGCCAAAGACTTTGAGGATGCAGTCACGCGTCTGTCGACAACGCCCCTCATCACCGGGGTGTACTACATCGTGGGCGGGGTGCGAGCGGGAGAGGGGGTCGTCATCACCAGAGATCGAAAGGGCCCCGCTGACGTCTGGCCCCTGGAGCCTTCAAATGGAGGGTGAGGAGAATCTGGTGAGAGTCGGTGCACCAATGAAGCAACGTGTAACCTTCCTCGTTTGCTTAGATGGTACAGAGTGCAGACGAACTTTGACCACTGGCTTCCTCCTCCTAAAAAAGTCAATCGAAGGTCAGTCGTCTCACAGAGCGATGACACGTCCATAATGTTTGGTTTCTATTATTACACTGCTGTCATGTGATCATTCCTTAGGGATGTAGTCATGAAGAAACTGGATGCCGTGGGCCAAAAGCGTATATGTAAGGATAAACTTTACCAGGCAAGTAGAAGAGGTCATGCGAGTCACAGCTCATTTTATGAATGTGTGGATTAATATAGTAACAGAGCCCTTTCCTCCAGGTTCTGTCTCTGTCTCGTGTGTGCCTCAGGTGAGGGTGAAATTTTAACTTTTTTATTCCTGTCATCTTTTGTTGTGCAGCAGTTATTGTTGCTAAAAGGGTGAAGGACCACGCAGAGCAGCAACGGCCATCGACCTCTGTAGGAATGTTCGTGCCTCGTTGGCTTTTTCAAATTTTGTCACAATATAATCACAGCATTCATTTGTCTTTTAACAGAACTTTTTCTGACATTTGAATAAAAAGCAGTTAATAATTTAAAACGGGCGAATATTAGTCACGCATATAAATAAAAGTGATTTTGGATTCAACTTATTTAGGTTGAATGTGAATGCACTCTGCATTTGTCATAACATATCTGTAAATAAAACCTGACACCTCTGCATTATGCAATACTTTGTGTTGTTATTGCCTAGAATCTTAATGGAAAACCTTGAAGTTTGTGGTTGTAATATGAAAAACTTGTAAAAATGTTTAATGGGTATACATACCTGTGTTTCAGTCACATTTCAATGTAAACACAATCTTAAGCATCTTGTTAGATATGTGACAGTATATCTACATTTTCTTTATCACACCATCAGAACAACAATCTACACAACACTCATGAGTGCAGCAACCCCTGGGGAGTACACTACAGTTCTCAGACAGAAGGTACTGCAATTACATCTAAAATGTTATTGAAAATGGTTGGCATTATTCCACACAACTCATGCTATTTTTTATTTTTCTAAAGGGCTGCCCGCAGAAGACCAAGTGAAGTGACCAAAAAGAAGCAAGGAGTGATGAGTGAATGTTTGAAAAATATATAAAAAAATACAATTCTTACAAAGACATCTGGCTTCATCCCAAAAGATCAATAAAAAAATAAAAATAAAAAAAACGAAGTAAAAAAAATTTGAGTGTCGTTGCTTTCTATTTTTTCCCCCTTTGGCATGAATGTAATGCTTGAAAAAACTGGTTACCACCGGTAGATGGCAGTATAGAGATGCGGTTTGGTAAGAACGTGAGGCGAAGAAGAAGCGGGAGCGGACGCCTGTCGGTGGGTCACATGATATGACAAAGCAGTAGGTAGCGGCTTCCTTCCAGACGGCAACAAATTGCGGTTACTGACTCCTCCAAGATGCTGGCCCTCATTAACAGACTGTTAGACTGGTTCCGGTCGCTTTTTTGGAAAGAAGAGATGGAGCTCACGTTAGTCGGACTTCAGTACTCTGGAAAAACCACATTTGTCAACGTGATTGCTGTAAGTAGCCAGCGTTAGCGAAGACGCATAAAGTGGGCCCAGGCTACTACCTGGGAGAGGGCGAAGGTGTCTGTTAAACAATAGATCTTTTTTTGTTGTTGCAAGTACTAAGACGGGGGGGGGGAAGGGAACATATTTGCAAGAAAAGAGGCTTTTGGTGGTGTTCGGATGAGACAAAATGCAGGAGGAATAACTCTTTGAAACAGCTGGTGTTGGAGAATGACGAAGTTCTCTGTATGACTGTGTGCTTACTAATACACCGGGTCATGTGACCGCTCTGTCACAGCTTTGTAGCAGCTCCCAGTGTGTCCACAACACCAGTCTGGGCTCATGGCTGAAGACAGGCTGTTTATGTTTGCTCTGGAGTGACCGGGGTTTACTGACGACAACCATAAGTTTTTAGGTTCCTCTTTTTTTAGAGAAAAAAAAGAAGAAGACTATGCTCATTTAGTGCCTGGTTCCTTTAGTTTTCGCTAGCACCTGTTCATATTCTCCACTAAGAAATGCTGCTCACCTCACCCACTGTCACAGTTCTGGCCAGCTTTGCTGTCAGACATTACTCTCCGATGCAGTTGGACCTGTTTAGTAATCCCTTGGAATTAGAGGAAAGGCTAAACGAGTTTGAAGAGTGTGAGGCAATGGCCACGTAAATCCAGGTCATTCAGCTGCTTTGGTGTACCAACCAGACTTTCCTGCAAAATGAATCAAAAATAATGTCACATAAACCTATAGAAGAACATGTCATTGTCACTTTTTCCCCTCTATTTGTTTATCCTTTTTTCTGCTTTTTTTTTTTACGCTCTGAAAAAAACAAAATGCCTCTGACGTCTCTCCAGGCAGCTGATCAGAGTTGTTTCCTGTACTCCATTTTCCATTTTTTGAATTGTTGTGGTTTCCAACTGGATTATTTTTATGCTTCTATTCAAACGCATCCCTCATAAATGTTTACTGCATTGTCATAGCCGGGCTGTTTTGACCCAAGTTCAAGACAAGCTTCACTATCGCTGCTTGTTGAATCTACTGATTAAACTCTTTTCAGAATGTACTATCGTGTTTTATAAGCCCCCTCCCAAAAAAACAAACAGAAATATTAGATTTTTAGGCCAGTTAACATTATGACAGGCTTCCAAGGTCTTTACACAGATTAGTGCACTGCCTACCAGCTGCCTGAAAGAATGCTAATAATATACTTTTTTTTCTCGCAAGAAAGGAAAAAAGTGTAAAAAAAAATTTCTGATTGCAAAACAACAACAACAACAAAAAAACCATAGGCAGCAATGGGTGTGGAAACTACACACTCATCACCAAGGTAACTACCAGCTGCATGTTTATTAAGTAGTTGACTGCAGGCTAGTGACCGGAACTGATTCATAATCATCCATCCGACACCAGCTCATTAGACTTGTCGCTGTGTGAAGAGAAGTACAACAAAAATCTTTAATATTTAGTGCAATAAACTTAAAAAGTATTATTACATTTAATTATGACTAGGGGCGCACCAACAAACAGCCGTGGTTTTCTTAATTTGGGCAGATTGTATGATGTTTACGTGGGAAACGAGGAGTTTTCAGACAAAAAAAAAAAAAAACAAAAATCTGTATCTGCCAAAATCAGAATGTTAAAGTCTTTCTAAAAATTGATGTACCTCTAATTATGATTATAATGGTAAAAATGAATAGTTTATGCCATTTTAGCAACATCAAGAATAATTGTTGCTTTTCTGATTGGGGCGGGGAAACAAAGTCATGACTCTCTACATATTGTGCATATCAGTGCTATTCTGGCTCATTTAGTTTATAGCCTGAGCTTGTTCAAATTGGCACTGGTTTATCCAGTTCACTTAATACCTCAAAAACATATTATAATATTCATAAGTGAGTAAGACGACGCGAGTCTGTTTGTAGAACTACTTTTCCCTGCAGGCTTGGGTCAGTTTGACAACAACACTTGTCTTACATTTTCTCTGCTTGCCTCAGACTTTCTGAGCTGTTTGTGCCACAAGACAAAAAGACGCTCTCTGTGTACAGCTTGCTCCGTAGAAACGTACAATTGATGAAGACGTGTCCGGAAAGCGTTAAAAATATAGATGTGTTTTTTTTTTCCTGACTCAGTCCTGGATACCTACTGAGTTTTAGCCAAGCATCTGTTTGTGTTTAAACTAGAACGTACAGAGACACGTTCCCAGACCGCACAATGACATCACACCAGCCGTCATATCAGGGTGATAAATGGAGGTAAAACGTTTCCCGAAGGGAAATTATGTCCATCGATTAGAAACTATTACTGATCTAATTCATATCCACAATCCTGCTCACTCATAGATTTGTGATCAAATGACACCATGACGACTTGCTCAGAGATGCAAGTCATCCACTTTTTTCTCTAACATATTGTGCTTTCTTTTTTTTCTTCTTTTTTTTTTCCCTCTCATACGCAGTCGGGGCAGTTCAGTGAAGACATGATCCCCACAGTCGGTTTCAACATGCGGAAAGTCACTAAAGGCAACGTAACAATAAAGGTAAGCCAGTAAACATGGGGCCAATTTCTGTGTTCCTAAAGCTTTGGGCTGTTGGTTTTAAGTTAGAAATATGAAGCAAATTCTACTGTGAGCGCAATAATAAACAACAAAATATGCAGTATTTTAATAAAGCACAAGGAAGCAGTCTGGTTGTTGTAGGTGAGGATGTGAGTCACACCAAATTGGTGCACCTCCCTCTGCTTTAGCGTAAAAGTCACTGGGTGTTTTTCGTCTTTTTTTTTTTTTTACAATGAGATTAAAAGACAACAAAAACAGGTAAATAAGAGTTTTCTGTGTCGCTGTGACAATAAATCAATTAATCACTTGATAAATTAGGCCTAGCTCAATGATTTCCATTTGCACGTTTTATAGTTTTTCTCACTTCCTACCAAAAACTGGATGACAAAAGTCTTCATTCTGGTGCTTTGGTCTCAGCTGGCTCTTGTTTTGGAAGGACAGTTTTGCTTACAGAGGCTTCATAATTCATTTTACTTGTTGTTTTTATTTATTTATTTAGGATATTTTCCAGTTCCAGTGTTAAATGCTCATTAGAATGTAACATTTGATCTTTGAGAATGCGTTCTTGTATTATTGGAAATGGACTGAAAATCATTTCCAAATCCAACAGATAAGAGTTTGGAAGCTCAAGAGGTTAAAACGAAGCAACTGCCCTGGAAAATGTTCAGCCTTCCTGGTATTCGCCCACAATCTTGATTTGTTAATCTAATCCCGAATGAACAACAACAAAAAAAAAAAAAAAACAATTTTGTTTAAATACATTCTTACTTCTCTGCAGTCCCTCTGACTTTGTTTACGGTTTGCGCGTTCACCGGCGGGACAAAAGTGTTTTTATTTGAGCTTCTGCCCAGCGGGTTACCCAGTGAAGCTGAAAATCTGGAAATTTTGGGCACAACAAGAACCCTCAGGATGCCTCCAGATGACCTCCAACGTACAGAACAGCAACCGGTTCACAAAGAGCAAATATTTGGTGTTGACTTTGTTCTCTGATGTTTCAGATATGGGACATAGGCGGACAGCCCCGCTTCAGGAGCATGTGGGAGCGCTACTGTCGAGGAGTCAACGCTATCGTGTAAGCTACCGCTGTTCTGCTAGAACGCCAGGCTAAAGTTCAACATGAACATTTCGTAATGTCTCTGTTTTATTCCTTCAGTTACATGGTGGATGCAGCAGACAGAGAGAAAATCGAAGGTTCCAGAAATGAATTGCACAACCTTTTAGAGAAACCACAACTACAAGGAATCCCTGTGAGAAATGTCTGATCTTCGGAGTAAAACATGACGTTAGCAGAGCTAGCTGCTAACGTCAAAGAGGTTGTGATAAAACTGTCTTTTCCTTTTTCCAGGTTTTAGTCCTCGGTAACAAGCGGGACTTACCCAACGCACTTGACGAGAAGCAGCTCATTGAAAAAATGTGAGGAATGCTTATGTTATTTAGTTTCTGTGGCTCTAAAGCACAAAAACGCTCGACGACATGTCACTCGTTGTGTTCTAAGGTTAACGTCCATCTCTTCTTTTGCTTTCATGTTAACTCCTTATTAAACGTACCGTCCTGATCTGCGCAGGAACCTTTCTGCCATTCAGGACCGGGAGATCTGCTGCTACTCTGTGTCCTGCAAAGAGAAAGACAACATAGGTAAATATCAGAGGGATGTTTGTCTGGCCAAAGTTGAAAGCCAGACGTGAATCTTGACATTCAGTTGTGTTGGTCAGTGGGACTAAAGAAAAATGACGTTGTTTTGTAGGGATGCACTGACTGCAGTTTTTTGGCCGACTTTTGATTTTACTCAAAAAGTGTTTGCTTACAAAGTCTTCTCTTGATATATTTTCTGCAGTTTAATTGTTTGTTTTTATGTATATGAAGATTAAATTACATGTACTCTAACTGTGACCCAATAATATATTTGTCCATAAATAGCCAGTGGGGCTAAAGCAATAAAGAAAACATTTTTGAGCAGTTTGCACCAATCACAATTCTGATTCCAACTAATACAGATTTTAATTTTTTGGGGGGGGGGGGGTTGCCTTTGTTTTGTTGAAGTCTTTGTCTTTTCTTGACCTAGTTTCTGCAAGTTGGTTGCTTATCTTTACATTTATAACAAGGGTGCACTGTTAAATCGGAGCCCAGTTTCCTTAAGTTTGGGAAATCCTCGATTGGCCGACACTTGCATGTGAAATCAATCTTACCTACCTCTACCTGTGCAGAGGTAGATAATATTTTTATTTTTAAAGATCAGAAAATTGCAGTCGGTGTACCCCTAATTTTTGTTTGTTTTTTTTTCTACATTGGCATTAAACCCATTTTGTTTCCGTGATTCCAGTTTGCACAATTTTAAGCTCAATGGAAACGCAGCTATTGGAACAAAGCATTGTCTTTTCTTAGTAATGCCGATAACTGAACCATCGATATGTTTTGCTTTGACCTCAGATATCACACTGCAGTGGCTCATCCAGCATTCAAAGTCACGAAGAAGCTGAAAATGCAATCTGCCTGTCCTCCTCCCACACCCAAACACCACCTCTGCCCTGTCGCAGCGCTGGCCTTGGCCCCCGCACCACACCCCAATCTTCCCCTTTTGTCCAGGGGTTCTCAACAGTCACCCTTTGCACTGCCTCTGTGAAGTAATCCAGCTCTCTTTGCTCACTACCGCCCCCTAGTACACTACCGTAGATGTATATCTTCCTGTACAGCACTACCCCTTCTGCCCCCCACCAATCCTCATCCGACCTTGTCAGGAGGTTTCTTCCTCTCGTTAATGATGTCCAAGAAGCTAAAGGTATTACAGCGTGCTATTTCCCCCCCCCCTCCCAAACATCAACCGCCTACTCTGTTCCTCATCAACATTCAGTGCTTATGTGGCATTTAGTGATTGTATCTTTGAGCAGTTATTTGCCAAAACAACAACGGTTGCTTCTGCCTATTTCTTTTTGTCTTTTTTTTTTTTTTTTTTTTAAATCCAGATCTTTTGCGACGTTGAAAAAACATTCTTCATTTGCTTGGCATTTGGAAGCGTCTCCTACTTGGGTGTCTTAAATTCAAGTTTACACGCAACTTTTAAATCTCGTCAAAAGGTTAAGGGTTTTCGGTGTGCAAGATTTCCCGAGCCAAATTTTAAGTGCCTTTGACTGCGAAAAGTGTCCCAATCAGACGGTTAGTGTCCCTGGATGACTCCTATCTTAACAGCACCTATAGACAATCTCATTTTAAGCTCCTTATAAATCACGTAAGCGCGTCACGATGTCTGACGACAAAGAACGGAGGAGAAGATGCTACTTTTCTCATGCTTGCCGTGGCGTCCAAAAGCCTTTTTGAGTTATGTCTGTAGCGTGGAAAGCTGGGACAGATTGATGGGAGTGTTTTTACGCAAAGAGCCGGACCACGTCCAATCAGATGTCTCTCTTGAGGTGAGTTTTATACATGTAGGGGTCGGGTAACAGAAAGCCAGTGTTAAGGCGAGGTTGTCCCTCGTTTGAGTCACCTCTGTTCAAATTAAATGTTTCTCATTTACATGGGTTTGCTTTTTATTAACAAAACTAATCGGTCGAACCACTATCGTCCTGGTTGATGTATCTCAACCAGTTTTTTGTTTTTCCTCCTTATCCTTAAATCTCTGGAATCATGTCCCTGCAGGATGCCACTGTAGCCACGCCCACATCACTCTTGTTTTCTCTCATGTAGTCCATGCATCGATTGTCGGGACCACAGCAGCAGTGAGGGAGGGGGAGCTTTTCATTTGGCTCATCATGCAGAAAGCTTTTTGTTGCCTGTGAAATAAATATAGCCTATTTGCATTATTTGTACCTGCATGTGCTGGGCTTGCTCACACTCATTGGTAGACTTTGTAAATAAGACGTTAGCATTTTTATTCGAATAAATGCTCCTGTAGATGTCATGCATTATCTCCCTGTGATTGCCAATAAATTTTGTTTTTATTTATAAGGATTTCCAACATGTGCTGTCTTTTGTGAAAGCGTCATTTTGCTGTTTCGCCACTAGATGGTAGCAGAGAGCTTTGGAGCGGAAATGGTGAGGCAAGCGGCCATGAAGCTAATACGGAATATTTTTGAAAGTGATTTTGAAGCAAAATGAAAACAGTCGCTGAAAGGGCGTGGTTTGTTTGCAGTTTTCAAGACGAAGAGAGAAAAATACAGTTACATGAACATTTTCTGTTGTATCACTGATGATTTCTTCCACTTCCCTTCCTCAATTTCTATCCGGTTCTTCATTGCAACACATTGAACCATGTTGTACCTGTAATTTTTACTCGTTCAAATGCTGAATGCTCTTTTTTTTTTATTTTTTATTTTTAATTTTGACAGAAGAATCTTCTGCTTGTAACCCCTGTTGGTAGATGATGTACGTCACATATTGCGGTGTCAAGGAAAATACCAAAAAAAAAAATAATTTTTTTTGTTTCATTTTCAGTGTTTTTTAAAAAACGAATTTCTTAAACAACAACCCTATTTTCTGATTTTCTTTCGCCTGACGTTAGCTCAAAGACAATTGTTTTGCTGATCTAGTTTCTTGCATGCCCTGTTAACTTCCTGTAGCAACTGATAAACATCACCTAGTTTTTTTTTTCCTTCTTTTTTGTAATAATCAAAAAGTAGTGTGTAATTGTGCAGTGCAAGAAAATTAACAGCTCAAGCTTGATTTAGGTTTAGACCTTGACTAGGCCGTTGTGCAAATGAATATTATGTTTTGATCTGCATTTTAATCCTCATTATTTTAATAATCTGAATATATAACCTATAAAAAAAAATAACATTCGGCCTGTTCAGATTTTCTTTATTTGGGTCTGAACCAGACATTTGTTTATGTATTGATTCTACTGATACCTTTTTAAAGTTTTTTTTTTTTTTTTTTTTTAAAGAAATGCACTACCTTGAAAAAAGAATGGAGCTCCAAATAAAAAAAAATGTTACATGCAATCCAATTACCAGTAAGTTTGTGAAAACTTCACTTATTGATGTTTAACATGACAACTTCATAAACGTAATGTATTCTATAAACTTTAATACTAACCTTAAATTACATGCGGATACAGACCATTTAATAATTGGACTATTTCAAAAGGCAACTTATACCCTTAGACTTTATTTAGATGTGCCAATGTAACACAGGCTAGGTGCACATTTCAAATTTTGACTTGTTAAAAAATGTTTTGTCGTGTTTGTGTCCCATTTCACAGAAGCGCACTGTTTCGTGATGATCTATCAAATTAAATCCCAACGATTTTGACATCGCCAAACGCAGAAAGGTTCCGGGCGTGTGGATACTGAACAAGCAGAAACGGTACCAATAGTTCTAACCCCCACTCTAACACGTAGTGCTTTATTGTAAAAAAAGAAAAGAAAAATGTGTGGCAATGTACGCAAATGTGTTTTCCAACTGAGGGCCAATTACTAGAGTCCTTTCCAGGTGGTCGCTGTCGGTCCAACAGGAACACTGCTATTAATCTCATTTCTTAAACACGGCGTCAAATGAACATCTGCAGGCGTTGGTTGTATCCGTGTTGGTAGGTGGAAGGTGTGGACAGACTTGGGTGTTGCCTGATGAAACCCACGGATCAGCACAGAATGTGGCATCGCTCCAGAATTATTATTGGCTTCTTTAACGTGGCTTACAGCTAGAGTAAAAAGCCTAGAGACTGAACAGCACTTGGAGACTTATTCAGAGAAGAGGTCATAGAGGTGACCCAAAGGTGTGACATATAGTTCCATTCATTATGTAATGATACATGTAGTAACTACATAATGAGCCATCACCAAAATGACAAGATTCCTCCCCAAAGTGGAGGATTAGGCGCTCCATCAGAGATGATCTTTCTCTTTGATGAATCTTCTCTATCAAATCATGATGGATGTGCTAAGAAGGGTGTAGCTCAGCTGTCAGCAAGTCTGTTCTTAGCAGCATAATCAGAAACATGACCAATAGCTCTTAGACAGTAACAAATATTGGCCCGTCTAAAGTCAGACTTGTGCTTTTTAAATCAGCAGTAGAGTCAGAAGCCATGAATCTGATTCAGTCTTCAGCATCTTTATCCTTAGCAGTACAATCTTATTTTCTTATTGTGCTTACAATGTGCAGCCACAGGGGTGTGCCCACTCCAAAATGACTGGACCTGGAAATAAGCAATAGAAAACTGACGGCCTTTTGTTATTTTGGAGCGATTGCGGCATCCCAAAGGCCATGCCGCCCTAGGTGGAGAGCCCACTGGCATTCAGTTTGGTGGAAGAAGCCCAACTTGACAAATCTGCTTAAATGAGAACCATAAAACTTAAAAAGAAAAGCCATCCATAATTTCTTTTCAACCAGAGACTCAACACGTTAATTATCAAAAGCGTGCGCCTGTTGACTGAACTGCCTCCATGAAGGCTAAAGCACTTCCACTTCCTTCCTCTCCCTCCCCACTTGGCTGTGTCACCATAAACAGTTTTTATTTCTTCCAGACATGCCTGTAATAATATTTACCTCCAGCACTGAGGCTTTCGGGTCGAAGTGTTTACACTGCACATTCGCAACGCAGCTACGCAGCATTTCACTGGATCCCTATAAGACGAGAACATGCATCTTGCGATTGCGCTGGTGAGTTGGTGCAGGTTTAAAAATCCTGATGAGAAGACGATAAATGCAACAGCTGTTGTTTGAAGAATCTGTCCCAATACGTCTTGTTTTGTTCTCACAAAGTAGACGACAGATTAGCTTTTTTCTGCTTTTAGAAAGTGTTCATTCAATTCCAAAATTCTTTATTGATCCTCAAGAGAAGTCTAAATGTTTAGGTCTGTCCAGTTTAGAGTTAAACTAAATATGGGCAAAATAGCTAAATTTGAACTAAAAATTAGTCAATTTCCTTTAAATAGATGAAAATAGCCCTTCAGTACCAAAAACGAATCCAGTGTCACTGATTTCAGATGTATGCAGCCTGTTTTCTTACAATGTTTATGTTGCGTTCCAGTACTCAACTCGTATTTCCCAGTTGAGAAAAATCAATTAAAACACCCACCGAAATCAAATTTCCCACTGGGAGAAACTCCGACTACCCCAAGTTATGACTTATAAGGGAGACTTTACATTTCAATATGGCCGCTCCTCGCATCAACAGTAGTGAGATGTGGTGGAAACATATTTACTTTACAAGACACGCATGTAAAAGTGCTTCTAAAATCAATGTTAAATGTACAATCATCAACCAAGTTAAACCTAAATTAAAAGTGTTTTTGGCTTATAGAAAGTAAAGCTTAAAATGACATTTGAAGAAGTGTTTGGAAATAATATCTACGGGCTTTGCCATGTTGAAATTCCAACTTCTTAACTAGAATAACTAGAAACTTCGGGTTTGATGTCAAGCCCACTTCCCAGGTAACTGGAATGTAGCGTAACACTGTATCAGTCCATGCAAATAAGAAAGAAAACACACTGTGGTCCCACTTGTGCCACTCCCTGACAGAATGGCGCCCTGGGCATTCTGGTCGTTGAGCCATTTTGACCTTAATTATAAGGCCAAAATCACTTATTCAATTTAAAATCCAAATTTAATAAGTGATTTTTTCCGTTAATTTATCCAGAGATCTAAAAGACTTGTTTTTTGTTTTTTTTGACGACAGAAACTGACGTTATTCGGAGTCGTTAAAAGTGCAGATTTTGGGTTAGATGTTTTGGAGAACTGGGATTGACAGGCATCTGCAAGCACTTCATTCAGTTCCCCTGCGCAGACCTTAATTTGGCACTAATCGCTGTGCGGAATGTCACATGATTCATTTGCGGCCGCATGGCACATATCATCATTCCTCAGCGCTCTACACCCTGTTAAAGACAGATGGTTACAAGCAAACATGCCCTGTAATGATCCAGCGTAACGGGGCTCCGTGGACATTGTCCCTCCACTTTGCAGCTTTATGGCGGCCATTAACTGTCGTTTATGATATTGAGTTTAATGAGTTCTTAATTGAACCATGTTTAAGCTTAGTCTTGTTTAAACGTTCATGTTTGGACTTCGATTTTGGAACGCAGTACCAGTCATTGTGGATTGATAATCCAAAGTTGATTAAACAATCTGACTTTCATTGAAGGCAGTATTTTTTTTTTAATCCAATAATATTCTTTTCATCCAAAAAATTGGACATTATAAATCAATTTTTATAACTCATCATCTTTACAAAATATGAGCTTAGTTGAGATTTTATTTGATAGACAAACACAAAGCAGAGCATTATATGTACCTGTTTTACCCATCGTCCAGTTGAGTCAAAAACTAGTGGAATGCACCTATTGTTGCATTGATCAGGCTAACTGCAATCATTATTAAAAGCTAATGACAATATACATAAGCTTGTTATGCTCTGAAAGTAAACACTGACCAACCAAGAAGCATGGAACTTTAAATGTGTGTGATTTAAAGTTACATAAGCTATTGGAGAGATCAATACAATGCTTATACTGTGCAGTTAGTGATACAGGAAAAAAAAAATCATTTTCAGCAGTTCTTTTAACTGACTTTCTAATTTTTCAAAGTTTTGTTTTTGTTCTTCTGTTTTTGTTTGGGCAATCGGATGGACAACCCCGAAATGGTTAAATGCGTTTAAAATCTAAAATCGAAAAGCTAACGTTTTCCGAAGGGATTCTGTTTTCGAGGCTGCTGCTGTTCGCCGAGGCGCAGAACAAGAAAAGTTATTTCCGCCTGGCTGTAATCCACAACTTTCTCCTCTCTCCTGTGATTGTGGGAGTGCAGAAAAGCTGCTGAGACCTCCAAAATGCAATGTTTCCATTCCCACTGGGTGAGAGTAATCTGACAGGCCCACTCGTGTTATCCGGTGGCCCCTCAGATAGTCGGCTCCCGTGTGAACGCTTTCACACTCTCACCTACCCAGTGCGGCTCTCCTCCTCAGATTCCATTAAAAAAAATCAAAACTTTAGCTCCTGGGGTTCTGATCAAATAGAGCAGTTATTACATTTTTTTTTTCTGCATTTTGATTCCCTCCCCCCACCCATATGCCTCATATTTACATATAGATTGGGTATTTATCAGTCTGCATTTTACAGCAGATTCACTGTAGTCCTCTTTATTAAACCATGATGGATTTATGTATATTTAATGAAGAGTTGATGTCGAGGATGTAATTCTTTGAACAAGAGAGTGTACATGCGATGTGAGCTGAATAATAAAGCATGTGCACTACTGAACTTCAAACTTTTGTGAAAATCTTCAGGGTGTCCGCCACTATCATTTGCACCTCTGTTTTAAGTGGTTACATATGAACATGTTCTCCTTAGGAATCCAAAGCATTAATCATCACTACCTTTATCCTGCTGCAAGACGAGATACACAATCACGAGTGTTTGTAGCACATATAGGGCAGCTTTAGTTCAAGTCTTAATATCTGGGGTCATTGGCCATCTTAACTGCCAAAAACATTCTCTTTCAGTGAAAAAATAACACAAGACTTTTCTTTTACGCTTCTTCTATATTTATAACTTTAACTGTGTAGTTCTAAACAGGAGAGGAGACAAATGATCTCTCCACGGAGCTCATTTTCACCCTCGCGTCTTCTGAGACGGGTTACTCATTTCTAAATGAAGCTGAAGCTCGCGAGGTGGAAGCTAACGGTCGAAAGCGCATGCGCGTTTCAAGGACGTGTTAAAATCCCAGCACCCTCTGGTGGCCTGACATGACAACTACAGGAGATTCATGATGGCGGCCTCGTCAAACGGGAAACTGTTCCCACAGCCAATATCCGAAAATGCTGGTAGGTTCCTGACAGCCGTGTTGTGTAAACGTAGCCTTATACACCGTTTGGTACCTTAGAATAACTGAACACAGCGACTCGGCCTGTTTCAAACAATCCATTTTAGTTGGATGAAAAAGATTTTTGCATCTGTCTCTTGGCTATGTAAGCTAGCGTCAATCAAACAAGGCAAATCTTGCTGTAAATCTGAAATATCATTAAATATCAATGGTTTCTTTTTGCACCCAAGCTAAGGCTGCTCAATTTTGAAAAAAATAAAATAAAAATCACTATCGCAAATATGTCAGGCCTAAAATTGACAATCGCAAATTTAGTTTAAAAGCATATTGTAGTAAAAAACAAAAAAGTCCATCTGCAAATTAGTATGTGGGGGGGGCGGGGAGGAAATAATTGTAATATTAATTATTTGTCAGTTGCTTTGTTTCAGTAATTGTTTGGAGCCAAAATCAAAATTGAAAAACACATTTGATTAGTTTCATAGACCCCTTGGGTAATTTAAATTTGACGAGTAACATTCCTTTGCAGTTATTAATTAAGGAAACAATTATTCGATTCAGATTATTTAGTGTAGAAGACTGCATTTTTGAAACGTGGCCAGTCTGACATTGAAAGCTTTTCTAAATTGTAATGTTGAGAAAGTTGGACTAAATTTGAAATGTTCTCACGTATTTGTGTTGCAGGTGGACGTGAAAAAGGACTTAAGGCAGAAAACAGTTTAAAGTTGACCCAGCTTTGTAGGCGACCATTGTCGCTACTATTGGGGAATTGACATAGCTTGAGTTCCATGGCTCTAAGACAGTGGCCTCAAATTACTGTAACTTTTAGATTTCTCTTTGCTTCAGCACACCTGGCTCCAGTAATATCTCATTAGCAGAACTCTGTAGTGCTTGACTGCATGCTAGTGAGACAGTTTAGTCTTTGAACTCAAGTGTAGGACCAAGGACACATCTGAAAGTTGCAGGTCACTGGCCCTCGAGGACAGCAGTTTGACTGCTGCTCTAGGATATGTGTCCTTCAGTTCTAAAATGGGCTAATGTGCTCCAGAATATAAGAAGACTGTCTTCTGATATTGCGAGTATGTGACGTACATACTCGGATGTACATTACACGGCGGAGGTCGAGGTTAAAGTGGACGTTCACCGGACGCATCTGCACAAAGGTAAACAGCCTATATGCCATGACTAATGGTGACGTACTTCCATTTAAATTTCAGCCGCGTACGTTTTCTTGTTGTCACATAGTAACCCTGCTCGGCAGGAAACAGTGTTCACATTGAACTGTTTTGTGTCCGACGTTGAGCTAATAAGCTTGAGAACAGTCTTAAGGTCGCGCAGCAGCTAGCCTGCCACTTGTGCCGCACAAACAGGTGTACATTGGCTGCCCTGGTGCAGAAGAAACTGGGTGAGGTACCCAACTAGCTTATTGAACTTGCTAGCATCCATTTGGATTGTGGAAAATGACAGCATTTGTCACGAGAATTGAATGCAATAGGTATGCTGGACTATGAAATCTCAACCGTCCGCAGACAATGCGCGCATAGTCAGTGCGTCTCACAGAGTACGCACAGTCCACCTGAGTGTGTAGGAACCTCAAGAGTATTCTACTGATTTTGGTATCTGTTTTCATGTAGCCTGCTATCTACTTTGAACAGGCATGTGAACCCTGACAGCCCACATTGACCAGAGTCTTTAGCATCTGGACAGTCCAAAATGAAAGCCGGACCACTCCCCTTAGATCCGTGGTTCGGTGTGTAATACTTAATTTTTCATCACTGTTTGAGAATTTCTGCCTAATTTCCAATCTCAAGTTTAACAGTACTGATACTGATATTAGCCAATTTCGAGGAATGCTTGTTGGAGGGTGTTAACAACTCAACACCTCACTAATGCACATATTTTCTGATGAATGTTTCCCGCAAAGCTTTTCTTCACATTGAACTTCTCGCCTGCACGGCTAGAGAACGTTATTAGCTCCTTTTTGTTACCTTGCAGCATCAGGTATGAGTGTGTTAAAAGGATTATGAAAGGACCATGCGAGTCCTTTTATTCTTCAGTCACCATAGTTTCAGACTGACAATGGCTGAAAGCCTCAAGGTTATGAATGAGCTTCTGATAGGATAAATGGTGCAACACAAGCTGGAATGTAGGAGAGAAGTGATTGTGTCAAAATAGTGGAAGGAGAACTGAAAAAAAAAAAAAAAGATTTTACTGTATTTTCTTCTGTTTGTTCTGAGCTGTTATAGTCAATCAGATGGAATCGGTTTTGTTCAACACTTAATACTCAAATAAATATACAATTCTTCCTTTAGGGCTCTCTCTAAACGCTGGTTCCGGTTCCCTGAAGGAGTTAAAGCTCATGCCTGCCGCCTGTCCATAAACAAAAAGGGCCTTGATGAGACTTTGGACTCAGTTCAAGGAGTCGGACAGATGCTCCTTCAGGCCAGATGAAGTGGAAAAGCGGTGACAGCTGGATACGGACCAGGTAAGCTGCCTTTGATATCAGCAGAGTCATTGGGCTGCAGGTACAGTTTGCAGACAGCATCAGGCTGAAGGTAGAGGAGTCTTTATCTCTGTCTGATCCCCTGCCAGGGCAACTCTCCCACAACCCAAAATGACACAAGGTGATTGAATATTCATTACAGTTTCATGCCTGGGCAGCAGTGCTGGATTTAGTGAAGAGGCCTCAGCATCAAGAGTCAGCCACTGATGTCCCTAGATAATCCCACTTGCTTGTATTTGGATTCTGTTCTCTTCCTTTGGCTTTTTCTTCTTCTGTATTACATTCTATAGCCTTATGTTGTACCTCAGTAGAAATGTACTTTTTCCTTGCTCATAGAAGAAAAGTAGTAGCTGTACCTGTGGCGTTATGCTACATTGTAACCCACAAGCACTGGAATTTAGCTAATGAGAAGCAGCTGAAAAACAAGCCTTTCAGAGTGCAGCAGATAATTGAATATTTCATGGAAATCTTTCACATGCAGATTCAACAACCTAACGTGGCACAGACGTCCCCCAGAGCTTGCATTTTTGAAAAGAAAAAGAAACGCCAAAAAGATTAACTTCTCAATAATTCCAGATGGACACCATGACCATCAAGGAGAACTTACCTTTACACTACATTATCACAGATGAACACTTTTGGTGTCAAATCATAGTCTATATAATTTCTTGATATAGTTTCCTTTTTCTGCTGGACATTTTTCAAAATGGCCACCATAGTCGTAATGGTGAGTATATGTTTGTGCTAAAATCGGCAGTAGTTATTGTCAGTGGTGAGCACAGCTAACCACTAATTGGCTAGACAAGAATCTTAGCTTCTTGTATAGTTCTAATCCACTAAACATAAAATAAATTAGTGGAGGATAAGGCTAAACCATAAAACACATAAAAAAGAAATTAGCAGAAGCTAACACTAAACACAAAAAAAAAGTTACGGGGAGCTAACACTAAATCGCTAAACACGTAAAAGAATTGCGGAAGATAACGCTAACCATTAAAACGACTAACTCTGTGTCACTTATTTTAATCTTCTTCCACTTGACGACAGGTATAAGACTTGCATACGGCAAAGTGTGCAAGTCTGCATATTGTTACTTTAAAGTTGCGTGAATAAAATAACTAGAGTCAAAAACATATGATACAACATAAATTTAATCAAAGTCCCGGAATTGGATAACATGTTATGGCAATAATTGGTCAAAAAAAAAGCCCAAAAATGGGCGTCATTCTGAAATTTAAGTAGCAAAATAATTGAAACCTCAGCTTTCAATACAACAAGCAGCAAACAACAGTATACTCTATATTTTTTGGAGCTTGATTTTTCTTCCCCTGAAGCTTTTCCACCTTGTTTTCTGACTGGAAGTTAGACTGACACACTGGCTGCATTGTGTGTCCCATTTGTGACAGTTCTGGCTGCGTTGCGCTGTCAGTGAGACGGTTCCAAGGCAAACTTTCCACTGCGCAATTCCTTTGCCATGTTTTGTGTGAAGGATTGCCTTTTCAGCCACCTCGATGTGTTATGGTGTAATTAAAGAAGTGTTTGAACATGATCTGATGAAGGAAGGGTGTTTGGGTACACAGAATAGGCGGAGATGAGGCATGGCAATCATAGCTGAAGAAAGGGTTGCATTCTTGGACAAGACTGTCCTTCACACTCACCGTGCTGCCAAGTTAAAAAAAAAAAAAAAAGATAAATCTGAAAGCTTGATTAGAGGTTGCAGAGAGTACACACGCCTTAATGCAGAAAGTCCTTCCATAAAGCAGGATGATGAAGCAAAGCAGGAATGCTATTGTTTTTTAATGCTCTTAATGCTGTTTGACTCTTAAATCAGGACGAGTTGCTATTTCTGGCTGAGATTGATCCTGTGTCATAGAGCCAGGCTACAGTCCTCTCTGAAGGTGACACTTTATGGAGGCATGTGGTAAACAGTAACCTGGTATTTCCAGGCGACCCAAGAAAAAAACAAAAACATTCAAAGGCATTATTTCTAGCAGAAACGCAATAGCCTATCACCCCTCCTACAGCATTTTTGCAGCTGCCACTGAAATATTGCAGCACTGACAAGATAGCGCCACTTAATCTCATGCAACAGGATGCAGAGTGTCTGCCTACTGAAGATTCTCTGCATACATATTAAATCTACTTTCTCCTAAAATCAGTGAATTATTATTTGACCACTTGGCTCATAAAGTGTTGAAATTTCATTCCATTGTTGGTAAGTTAACAGTTAAATATGAAAAAGAGAATTTTAAGTCCTCCCAAAAAGTTAGATGTGACGTAATAGCAAAGGCAACATAAAACGTATTCCACACTCTTGATCCCAATACCCACAAACTATTCAGACGGGGAGAAGATTAAAAGGGGAAAAACATGCTTCAGAAATGTGACAAGACTTGACTTTCCATAGAATCTCCTTCAAACCCTCATGCTTTGACAGAAATGATGCACATTTTTCAATGCACTATCATACATAGGACACAGCGTGACAGCATCTTTAACGTCTGTCGAAACATTGTGACAGCGGATTTATCAAACTGCACTAATTGGTTTAACATTTTGAAATGTTTCATGCTGTTGAAGAGTGTCTGCTTGGCGCATCTGCCAAAAGAATCTGTATAACAACTAAGACCAGATGCCATTTCATTTTTGGTCCCCAATTGAACCAAGTCTACCGGACTCTCAGGTGTGAAAATACCCTTTGAAGAAGCTGTCATTAAAAGCAACAGTGCTTGTTGTTCGGTGCAGGACGTCATCTAATGGTTTGTATGGGACTAACCATATAACCTAGAAGATTTTTAGATTTTATATTAAATTGCTATGGTTTTACCACCAGTTTGGTCACCGATTGAGTCTGATTGGACAAGACTGATAAAAAGAGATACAAATGGATTGGGTCACTTAAAATGTTCCACTTATACTCAGGGCAACACTGAGAGGGAAATTAATATTTGTTCTTGTGATGTGGGTTCTATTTTCTTAAGCTTGACACAGTGAAGGGTACCTGGGAGAAAGAAAACAGAGATGCGATGAAGAAGATGGCGCGGCAGAAGTTGTTCATAAAAGACAAGCTATAAAAACGAGTTTCGGTGAAAATGTTTGCACACTATAATGACAAGTACAACATTGTTCTCCCCTCAAAGCAGGCTGCCTTTTGTACCTGAAATATTGTCACCAGTTGCATGCACGCATCTTTTCAAAATCAAAGTTTGAGCTCTTGTCCCCCCACCCCCTTCCTCTTGGCGCTTTCGTTGTCAGCGCTGACGTGTGGAATGTGATATGTGACATTTGCAGTCTTCCACGGCGAATTGTTTTCTCATTACGGTATGAAGGTTGTCTGGAGCTGCCCGGTTGTCAGCCACCGTGGTGGTCCCTTTGGCTATAAAAGAAGTTGCGTGGCAGCCATTGTCAACAACCCTCTCCACCCTTTATATTCAGACACACGGCACCTCTACCTCTCAACAAGTCGGCATGTCACACACTCCCACTAACACCAATGCACCACTTCTCCAATGGGTCTGCGGTCATCTTTGTTTGTTGCCACCGCTGCCTCTCAAGAGCAATAGCTTCCATTGCATTCCTGCCAGAGTTGGTCATTAGGGTGCTTCCACTTTGGCGGGCGAACACGGGAGAGCTTTCTGTCTCCGGCCTGATGGATGGCCTGTCTGACTTTATCTGAGCAGGACGGACTGGGGCCCAGAGATTGTCACTGCTGACTGCTTTATCAGGGCCTGACTTATAGAGCTGTCATCCTCTTAGAGTAAGGTTCCCAGGCACTTCGTCCAGCCATTCCCTCCTCCTGTCCATCATGCTTCCTCCCTGAGTCTTTGCCCTGCATGATTGCTTGCTTGACTCGGCTGATGCCGCCATCCTCCCCAACCCCCCGGGGACAGGTTAACAAAACTGTCCACTGTGTTTAACAGTCTCATTGTAAGAGCCTCTTTTCCAGAGAAAGTCCAGACTTATTGCTCATTGATACGATGCCTTCGAAAACGTTAATAGCTCTTGAACTTTTTAAAAAATAAACCAGTTTAAAACCAGCTGTTCTGTGAAGACCTCAGAGCTTAGAGAACATTGGTGAAGAAACAGCATCACACAGACCAGGTGACACCTCAGAAGGTCAGAGATCAAGCTTGGAATACCTCACCGTGTAGCATGTAATCATCATCTGAAAGATGGAAAGAGTGTGATACAGCAAACATAGCCTAGCCATTGTTTTCCTATTAAATTTTTCAATTGCAACCAACTCTCATTTCCCTTCAGTGCTCCATCTGAGATTTCCCTCATTGAGCTTGATTTCTCTGGCTGAAGGAGACCTATAGAACTGTCACATATGAGGAAGATGTCAATTTTAGGATTGTAGTCTGCCTATGTAGGGGTTGTAGTTTGGCAATATATATAACATAAGAAAGAGAACAAAGGATTTGAGTACTTTTCCAAGGCACTGTGTAAAACAACACAAGGAGCAACAAATCTTTACATTCTACATGTGGAGATCTGGATATTTGGTACAAGAGTGGCTCGGTAAGGCACTGTCAGTTCAACAGATGTAGTCTTACAACACATTTGAAAAGAACAAGAGATTATAAATGTTTTTTTTTCACATAATCCAAACCTTGCATGAAAGCCAATTACTGCTGCAGTTTCTCAGATGTTCTCTCACGCGCTACGTCCATGTTTGAGCTTGCCATGAAACAACAACAAGACTCCTTCCTTCCTTACTTTCACCTTAAAGACCCATTGGAGAGGTTGGGGCAACGCCAAGGAAAGTCTGGGGGCCTCTTTCACATTCTGGTGTGTTCTTTCAAACAGGGCAGCCTTTGCTTAGCCGTGTGCCAAGAGCCAGTTAAAAAGTACAAACACTCAGCAAGTGTTTAGTTTTCTTATTAAAGATGTAGCCAAACTTATATAGACTTGATGTGGTGTGTGAGTCATACTGCTGCTATTAATTTGTTTCTGTAGGATCAAGTCAGACGTGTTGTTTAAGCCAGGTATTTACAGACATTCTGCAAAGAGACTGACATTAAATCTGACTAAATCTTTCATGTTTTAGGTCAGTTGGGATCGCAAAACTGAGCTCTTTTAACCAGAGTAATGACAAGTAAAAGCTTTTATTTTTTATTTTGTTTTTCGCTTTCTTCAATTTCAGAATTTTACATACATGTTAGTGTATGGTATAAATAACTTTTAAGCTTCATGACTTGGGTCAGATGTTTTGATTTGCTTCTCATAAAGAAATTTTGGCCCCTTGCTCCAGACAGAACTGATGAAACCGAACCAGATCCCAATTTTGCCTGATTCTTGCACACATTCCCAGCTCTTCCCAAAAATGTTCTGTAAGATTGAAATCAGGACTTTAATCCCCATCCCCCCCAAAAGCTCGACTTGTTGTCCTTAAAGCACTTTGCAATTGATTTGGCAATTCGCCGACAGTCATTGTCCATTTGGAAGATCCAGTGGCAAACAAAACATCAACTTCCTGGCCGATGTGTTAAGATGTTGCTTCAACAATCTCATTTAAAGTTCTGTCCTCACGATGCTGTTTTATGAAGTGTACAACAGCAACACAGCTCCACCTCCAGCTAGAATTTCTGTTCTCAGGTGTGAAAGTTTCCATCTTGCTCCTCCAAATGCATCAATGGGCATTATGGCCAAACCCCTTTATTTTAATTTCATCAAGCCACAGGAAATGTAGGCAAACATTAAAGTCGTTGTCCCTGAGTTTATTTTCAAATCTGTAATTTGACTTATGTATCTTCTGGAATAATGGCTACTTCCTCCCTGAGCTGCCTTTCAGTCCATGTCGGTACAGTACTTAACTCCCTTGATAATTGTTTTCCCCAGTTTCAGCCAACATGTCTACAAGTTCTTCTGCTTTTTCATGGGTTTGATCCACACATTTCACACCAACAGACATCAGATCTGACACACAGAATCTGTTTGCTAAGTTGTGTTATTGTTCCATATTGCCATGACATATTATCGTGTAAACTTCTGAATTTAGAGAAGAAAAAAAATCTCCTCTTTGTTGTTCTGGAATTTGGAAAATTCAAATAATATGTATAATCTGAACTGAATTAAAGTGGAAAATGTTTAGTGTGGTTTAATCTCGGACAGTGAGAAATAAAATGGCGTTTTTTCTTAATTTCTCCATTGTGGGACAATAAAGGATATATCATTCTATTGTTACCTATTGTATGCAGATACCTGGCATACTTGGTCTGTGTGGTGGTTGTTTTGTTGTGATGAGTTTTCTCTAAGAGAAGAATACATAACTATATTTGATTATCAAAACTAGAATATTAGTCAGACAAAATCACACAAATGAACCACAGATTTCCAGATGCTGGACATGAGGAACATAAAAAGTCCTTTTATTTTACTTCAGATTCCTGGCACGGATGTGATAAGTTCTACATGTGCTTGCTATAACCTACATTACATTTATATTGTGAAGATCTTTGACATGTAATAAATGTCATATGCTATGCGATATGTAAACTTCCACCGTCAAACCCTTTGTTTTTGTTCATACAGCTGTGGCTGAAACAGGAGTAAAGTAGACAGGTGATGATAATCATTACATAAACACCTACAGTCATATGTTACATCTGCGAAAACGAACAGATATCTTCCATGGTTCTGTAGAGACTATCATGTTGACCTGTGTGATGTTATGTCATCCTCTTACCCTGACAGTTCATCCAGTGTGTTCCCTCTCCTGCATTCTGCTTTATGTGCAGAAACATCCACAAAACTAGAAACACATGATTGAAGGAATTCATAATTCAAAACAGCTTAAATATGTAGTTATTTCTGGAAAGCCACCCAGAGAAAAGCTAAAACATTTTTGTTAGTACTGTCGTTTTTCTTCTTTTGTTTTCTCTTCTTACTTTGCATTTTCTTCTGTTTTACTGGGCTACCATGCTACGGGCAAACATATAGTCTAAACTATAGTTTTATTTAATCAGGGAGATAAACCACAGGAACATCATGACTAATTGAATGTCTGCGTGCCATGGATAGTGCAGAGACATATTTCTTTTTACTAGAACTCATTTTTGCTTTTAAATATAGAGGTGGGCACACTTGAGCTAATCCGCTAATCGGCTGATAGCATAAGCAAAATATTTTAATAGCGCTGTAGCATTTTTGCTAACTTTGAAAACGTTTTAGCGCGCTTAGCTTCCCCTGAACTTTTGTTTCCAGATAAATTCTAAACGCTAATTTACGTGGATATTTTGCAAACTTTCAGGATGGTAAAGTTTGAAAAACTATGGCCTGTAGAGTTTAAAGTCTGATGGTGTCTTGCGCGCTTTCTGACCGAAGCAAAACCGTGTTTAGTTTGGCAAAATCCACACCGGAATTAGCAATACTCAACAACGATAAAACTGAAACCATGACTGAACATAAAATAATCACTTCAACAACTGTGCAGGCAGGTGTGCAATTACAAATTTGAACCTGTTTGGACGACACGCTGTGTTACAACATGTTGTGCCATTGAGACATGATGGATATTGACATGGTGGAATTTAGCACATTAGCTTCAGCTAAATACCATATTGGTATATTAAAATTAGCAGAACTTATGTTTATAATTATTAGTGTTTTTGAGTTAGTAGAAGTAACATTTTAGCTAACTGAGAGCTAGCTAAAGGATCAGTTCTGCGCCAAATCACTTCATGCATCTGGCATCTGGTTGATACGTTGTAGTTATTGCAGTAGAGTCGCATGACCTTTTCAACACACGCAGTCTCCTCTCATTCCCACCAGCTCCTCTAAGTGCCTGATTTGTCATAGTGTGCATTTACGAACAAAGATGAAAAAGCGTTTCTCACCGTTTCCGCTCGTGTTTCATAACTAAACCATGACCTCCTGTTAAGCTTGATATAAGCTTGATACAAGGCTAAAATATTTTTTTTTGTTTTTTTTTACTATGACCAATCATCACTAACAGGGCTTTGGTAATAAAAATGCCTGTGCTGCTGAAAATGGGGAGCAGAATGGAGCCAATGTGTCAGTGAGAGTCATTCCGGTTGAGCTTGAGTTTTTCCTGTCGCCCCTCTCTTAAACCCTGCTCTCTGTCTAACCTGAATCAGATCCCTTTAATTCTGCGTAATCGCTAAAGGAGGTGGAGAGGGGGGGGTGGGGGGGGAGAGATTTATGTCCTCCCCTCCTGAGTAGGGGGCCAGGGATACTTGGGTAGAGTGAGGAAAAGCTCCTGGAAGAAGAAATGGTCATTTTGTGTCAGAAAATAAAATGTGGGATGTATATTTCTCCCCAAAGTTTTTATAGACTACTCAGAAACTTTATATTACCAAAGACGGAGTGGGAAAAGAAAAGCAGAAAATGTGCTTTGCCAAAGAACACTCTTACAATTATAAAACTGAACATTTGTGGAGTTAGCCTGGTAAATATTTGAAAGCGAGGCCAACACGGACTGGATGGCTTCGTTCACTTCTTCCGCTGCTGTTGCAGAGAAACTCTAAAACTATGGGCAGACTACAAATCTAAAACGGCAATCATCTGATGGCTGATTGGCCAGTTAAAAATCCAATAAGACTGGTAAATACTCCCTCAAAAAACTTGACTTTAGGGTTCCTAAGCATTTTTATATGCCAAAATTCCATATATAATAATATATTCCATATATTATTATTCATATATATATATATATATATATATATATATATATAAAAGGTAAATAAGAACTAAGAATTTCTAAACGGGACACAGGGATCAATGTATTCACTCTATAAATGAGAAATGAGAAAAATAATGACATAAAATGACGTAAATGCTGAACCAAATATAATGAAAAACAACAGTAAATGAACTGGTGTTAGCCTTATAAACAGAAAAGAAGCTGACTCATCAAAAAGTGAAGACGGACTGATTTCTTTGGGACAATTTAAATTTCTTTTAAAGGGAAAGCATAATGTAAAATCGACTTTTTTGAGCTTTACACCATGTTATATTATTCCCTTATCTACACCGTGTTCCAAATTATTATGCAAGTGATATTTTCTCAGATTTTCCTAAATGGTCAATGCAAATGATGGTCAGTATAATTTTCAAGCCATGAACTATTACAGCGTAAATCAAAT
>CAEGAE010043559.1:0-33780 GCA_903067095.1 Girardinus metallicus
TAGTAGGTTCTGGTTAGGGGCCCAGTAGTAGGTTCTGGTTAGGGGCCCAGTAGTAGGTTCTGGTTAGGGGCCCAGTAGCAGGTTGATGCAGCGCCGCCTCTGGAGGATCCTCCACCTGGAGGCTCCAGCAGCTTCAAATGACTGTTTGCTGCTTTAAGGGCATTTTAGCAGCTTCTCTCTGAATCCATCAATGTGTCTAACAGAAACTTTCCTCATTAGGCCTCGATCTGCACAAACCATCTTTGTTCTGGATCAGCCACAGTACCATGGTAACGCTTCAGTTTTCATTAAATATCTGATGTTTTCATACGGCTCTACACTATCTGATGGTCTTCAGCAGAGATCCTTTCTCTTTCCCATGTTGCCTGAAACCTGATTCATAATGTGGATCATCTTCTAGTAGATTTCCTTTAACTGAGCTCACAAACGAATCAACCCAGAACTCTAAAATTAATTAGTGATTCAAAGACACAAAACCATCTATAAATGTAATAGCACAACAAAAACTTTTATCTTTATGACACTTAAATCCAATTTGCATAATAATTTGGAACACAGTGTAATTTTTTTCTAGATTACTCTCAAAAGAGTTTGAAAAGTTAATTTGTGAGAAAAAAAACTAAGAAAATTTTAAACTAATCTTAAAATTTCAAAGTTTTGAGAAATGTTCTAGATCCCAAAATTTTTTCCACTTTTGGAAATTTTCAACTATTCAAACTATTTTTTATGAAGCTCCGCCTTTAGGAAGACCTCCCAACATGGCTCCTCTATTAACCCTTTAACAACATTGTTACCAGCATTACACTGAGCAGCAGCTCCTGTAATGAACAGAGCAGCTCCACCAGTTGTTTGCTAATTGCTAGCGGCTAGTCTGAAGGAGCTGCTCTATGAGGCTGATTGTTGGACGCTGCATCTCTGAGCAGGAACTTTGTCCTCGCAGGCGGAGCTAGGTCCACCCAGGCATTTTACAGCTGAATGGTTGCCATGGAGATTAAATGATTTCTCAAACATGCATGAAAATGTCAAAGCAGCTCTCCATGTTTGTTTTTATGACGACATAAATCACAAAAGTCGATTTGACGTAATACTGCCCCCCTTCACAGAGTGAATACTTCTGCACCTTCCCAAAGCAGCAGAGCTGCGAGGAGTTTCTCCATCTGGGTTTCAGTTTCTGCAGCCATATAAATGAGCCGAGCGCAGAGGAATTTTATTCCAGCTCTTTAATCTAACGTCTGTCATATTGCAGATGGGCCGAGGAAACGCTGCTAATAAAACAGCACATCTTTTAAACCTGAGTTAGAGGTGTAACTGTAGAACTGCTGAGGCTACGTCCAGCTGGCCTTGTAAAAGTCACGGGCTCCGGCGAGGGCCAGAACAACGCCATTTGTCTTAACGTCAGCAGATTCAATAATTAATGGGCCGTATCCTATCACAGCTCCCGTTTACCCCCGCTAAGGCTCAGATCTCAGGAGCAGGACGTCCAGTTTTACCTCTGAACGTTTAATTCCTCTTCATTACGCCATGTCTGGTTGCATCTACACGGTTATTTACTTACTTTGACATGCAAACGTTCTGCTGTGGGCCTGCAGTGATGCTAATAACGCAAGGAAACAATCCAGTGACATTAGCATCTGGCTTTGGATCAGAATAATTCATGAGGTAAATGCAGGCGAACCTCTGAACATTTGGTGCATTTTTACCTCTGATGCTGAGAGCTTTTATTAAAGCAAGTAGATAATGAGGGTGAATGTGTGTGTTTTGTACGACGGCGTATTAGGGCAACTGAAGGTAGAAAAAAAAATTACATTTACACACAAAAAAACAAAAAAAAAAAACTCAAAAATGTTCTACAAATTTTCTTTGAAAGTAAAAGAAATTTTAGTTTTTCTAGCAAATTTGAAACTTTTCAAGTCAATTTGAATTTTGAAAGTCAAACATTTTCAACTTTTAAACTCCCTGTTCTTTTCTAAGAAAATTTCTGAGATTAACCTCAAAATTTCAGATTTTTTTTTTATGGCAACTTTTGAACGATTGCAGATCATAACATTAAATACTTCTGGGGAACAAAACTACTCTGGAAATGTCCTTGTTTCTTTTTTTTTCCTTAATCTCAAACTTTTTGGAGGGAAATGTACTCCTTTTTTTAAATTTTCACTGGTCCTGCTACGCCATTATAGTTTTGACCGTGGATTTGATAAAAGTAGCACAAAAGTGTTTGTCAGAGAACTTAAATCTACGTTACTAAGTTTTATGTGACAGACTAACAAAATAAGACTGAAGTGGAAGAAATGCATCATCTTTAAATTTCTCAGAAGTGTGCTGTTTATTCATATTCTTCTTGACTCTGATACCTGTAAAGAAAACCTAGTGAAACTCGGTTTGATGATTAAAATTACAATATTTGCTCCATTTCCAGCCAAACCTGTTCCTCACCTCACCTGTGGGGGCGCTGCAACAAGAACCACTGAAGGAAATAACACAAAAAAACCTCTGAAGAAGACACTGAGAGCAACTTCCTTCTTCATGAAATTGAAACAAAAATGTAGAGGTGTCAGATTTTAGCGGTTGGATGCTAAGAACCACGACTCATTTCTCCTGCTAGCGCTAAGCTAGCATGTTTGTTTTGGTTGTATTTAACCAGAATGCCCAGCGCAGTCGTCCATTTCCTGCTTTTGGAGCGGTCTCTGGTCCGCTTGGCGTTCACATACGCATTCGAACCGAACCAGAGTTCACTTAAACCAAACCAAGAATATGACTTTATTCTCATGTTTTTATTTTCTTTCCTAGTCTGGCCTTAGTTCTCCGTCGCATCTCCTGAACCGTCTGACCTCAGAGTTCAGTAGAGGGGGGAATCAATGAGCGCGATCACTCGTGTGAAAATGTCAGCCTCCCCACCCTCATTTTGTTTATTGATGCTGACATTTAACCTGACTCCAGAGCGGGGGATGCTACAGTACATCACACAGAACGGACACCACTGCAGGCTGAAAAATGAACATATAAACCTTAATTTATCTCTTCTACTGTTATATCTTTAAGTGCATTAGAGACCCAAACATTTAAGCATTGCATCTGTGAGCTTTGCTGTGTTCCAGCTGCTAAAAGATGATATTTTAGGATTTTCCTCCCCCAACACTTTCCCTTTCCTCTATCCCTGCTCATCGCCCCTGTAACCATCACGCCCTCCCCCAGGTGGCTTTGGGGCCGGCCTGTCTGAAATGTGATAGGCATAATCCCATTTAGTCTAATTGCATCTGCGGGAGAGTGTCCCATCGTGTGCCTACCGAACCCCTCAGAAGACATTAGGCACACATTTCCACACAGAAGCATCCTGCAGACATGCACAGGCATGCATGCACAAGCCGGACACGTCTACCGCATCTTTCTATGCTGTTCCTGACATCTAGATGTGACCTAATATGCTTCTTTAACATGTTAGGATCCCTCTACGGTCTATACAAAACATCTGCACAAAATAATTCTTAGATAAAATGTTAGTCTGCTGCTTTCAGGATGAGCTGTTTCAGGGAATCTGTCACTTTAAATCAAAATAGGCTGCAGCCAACTCAACATTTACACTCGCATGTGACAATGGCTTCCAACAGATGCAAATTTATACAACCGTGCATCTCTGAAAAAAATAAATGGAGGCTCCTGCACAACCAACAAGAATGCAGGAAGTGGTGGCAACACAAAACCGTCTGACCAAATGTGCTGGAGCTCAGCGTGGGTTGCTAGGTGACGGCTGTGCTTGGCTGGGGTCACCAGACGAAGGGCGGCGCCTGTTAATTTGTGACGTTACATTGGTAAAGCTTTTGAACCTGGTCACTAACGGTGAATAAATGTGTGAGAGGGGTGGAAATGGATTCTGGTTTAATGCGCTTTTAGTGGTCAAAATTACTGGAAAAGCGCTACGTTCCTTTCAGACACGCGACGCTGGCGGTCTCGGTTTGAATCTGCATTAGAGAGGGTGAGAAAGGGAAGTCAGACAAACGCATTAGGAGTCAGTGAATGGCCTAATGGAAATAAACTTTTTGTAATTTGTGCATTTGAATTTGTTTCCACCTTTCAAGCAGATTTTGTGCATCAGCCCCCATGGAGGGGGGGGGGTTGTGATGCTGTGTTTTCACTGGGGCTAAAGAGAAAGAAGAAGGAGGAGGATAAAGAAAACACAGAACGGTGGACGACACCGTTTTTGGTAAATCTGTTATAGAAAACTTGGAGCCCCTCATGAACAGCCTGATATTCTGAAAAGTTGCTGACATACGTGGAATAAAAGATCTTTAAAATTCAAGAATTCAAAACCCAAATAATTAGAGGCCGTAAAGCAAGATGTCCGGCTGAATACGGAACCTCAAAGGAGCGCGCTGGTGGAAAAAAAAAAACAAACTTTCAAAAATTAAATCTTCAAAACACATCAACCCTGAGTGCTGGTGGCCACTGCGGCAGCCAATATCATCCGTTTATGGGTTTGCAAAACTAGACCATGAATCTGTCAATTTATTCAATTATGCATCTGACACACCCAATTTTTTCCTGCTTTTGCAAATAAAACAAATCATCCTGCAGCTCAGAGAGCAGCTGTAATCTTGTTTTGCTCTCTAGATTGAAGCATAATCTTGTTAACAAACAGCTGCTTCCATGAAACGAACCACAAAAAGTTGGGCGTTAAAGAGCAGAAACATCAGAAACCTGAATCTGATGAACCGCCTCTCTGCTTTGTGAAGAGAATAATGTTGCTTCTGCTTTCTGTCGTGGAAATGTTGCACAGCAGCAGCGACATATTGAGCTGTAGCTGTGCACAGATCAATCTGCAGCACAAAGGAAATCAATACGGCGGAACCGAGTTAGTCCGTTGAGCCGAGTGCAGATCATTAGATTTGGATGTGGGAGAGGAGAACCATTCCAGTAAATGGAAATAAAAGCATTTCCTGTGCTGGAATCTAGCTTTAGCGCACAAGTGTAATAATTGTGCTCAGAAATGATTGTCACAAACATTGTTTCTAGAGATGGAGGTAATCAGAATAATGACTACTTCACTGTTTTGGTGTTTTCCATTAGCTGGTGCAGCCATGCCTATGGGGAAAAAAATTCAGTGACTCATTATCTCTGAAATGAAACTATTATCTAGAAAATAATAAATAAACCCGGTCTGCATAATGTGATATTACACATACAGAGCGGCGTTCAGCGAAGCCGTCTGAAAGGAAAAACACCCATATGGCCACATTGTTTTGGAAATAAGGAAGCGCGGATGCTCAGTCACCTGTTATTCTTAAGTATGGATGAAATTGCTGTGATGGTTTTCAAATAAGACAGCTTGAGTTTACCTCTGCTGGATAAAAATAGCCACTACACTCCCGGATCTCCAGCTGTTCCTTTATCCCCGGCTCAATCCAGTCATTAAAACTTTCACATCTTTTCAAACATTTGTTGAAAAAGCTGCCAAATCACAGGGAAATGTCTAAGCAGCAGGCACAATTCACAATCTAAAAAACGTACAGAGCTGGAGCTAAGTGAGAATAGATGCTGGGGGAAGAAGAAAGCTTAGAAGTAGCCATCTGACTCAGTACTGCTGTTTAGTTTGGAAAACAAGTTCTTGTTTGTGGAAACGTCTACTTTCTGCTTTCCTCAGGTATTTAAATGGATGAAAGACTAGCTTAACTTGCTGCCCCAAATATTTAGTAATTTTCCTACTACAGGTTGTTTGTGATATGTAAAAACTAAATTGTAAATCTTTCTTATGTTTTGCAGATAAAAAGGTCATGGAAGCTGGACTGAGGCAAACTTTCTGAAAGTTTTTATCAGCCGTTAGAAACAAAACATCTGTTGGAAACAGGCCAACATGAGTGGTTTGGCATCAACCGTTCAGCCAAATCTGATCTCAAAACGCGTAGCAGCGTAAACATGACATCATGTGACGATATTTTATCTTAATTGATAAAAGCTACAGTATTTTTTTACATTTGTAATAGATGTCTGTCAGATAACGTCTATAGTTTTTAGTCAGGTGATTTTGACTTCAGATGGAGGGCAGGAAGTAAAATGTCGGCTTTGTCTTGTAGAGCTTTAAATGTAGATTCAATACACCAGCAAACATGTTGGGCATTACTCAAATAGCTCAAAAGGAACTAAAGATTTCCATGGACCATATAAATGCGCAAAATGAAATTATGAAAATAAATATTCTTAATGCAAACATGGCAATTTTGATAAAAAGCTTTTGCGCTAGGATGAGGTGCATCAAAATGTATGCATTTCGTAAAACTGAAACGGAAGCGACAACTGGATGTTACTACTGGCGGAAACAACGAAGAAGACGACAGGAAGTGGTAAGAGGATGCCGCAGCTGGTTTTTTAATGCCGTGAACAAACATTTCCACGTGTGATTTTAATTGCAATTCTTATTTAATAGAAACACAGCAATTGCAAAATTGTGTTTTTTCAACATCAGCAGAATGTTGACAAAGTTTTGTGCACATTTGTAATGAAAACGCAGTTACTAGCATTAGCGGACAACGCTCCTCCCGACCGCAGATGTAATTTAAAATCCACATTTTACAACATTCTGCCATCCTTTTACACGTTTCACAACCTTTGTCGGTCGGTGAAAAGTTTTTCCCTTTTCTTCATTACAACGACTGGAGAAGACGAGCCGCACAAAACGTGCATCACCTGCTGTGGCGGCGCATCTGCGTGACGTCTCAACCAGTCTGGGATACTTCAGGTTATCAAACTACCACCAGGTTTGACGGTCAGTATGTCCTGTTAGTTTTACAACAGATGTGACAATCTTAACTTTGTAAACTCATTTCTCATCCGTATTTAAATCATTTCAAAATGTTTGAGGTCTGTGACCCTTTGTGTAGTCAGACACGCTCTACTGATGTGATTTTTTAATTTAACTAAAGAACTTGGACTTAAAAATGTGAGTAATCATATTTAATTCATTGTTTAATGAGGTTTAGTAACTCATTGCCACCAAAGGTAACAAGTTTTTACGTTTTTGGAATTTACTTTTCCACCCACGTTGTTTAGTTTTGCTTCTTTTACCCAGTAAGTAAAATCCTCGTCTGAAAGTGTTTTTAGTCTTTGAGTTTAAGCTGCAACTACATTATTTCAGTAATCTATTACTCTGACAATTAATCAGATAAAGATAATTTATTCTTTAGCATTTATTTGAAGTAGTATTTTGATACTCTGTTTTAAACTGTGTATTGTCGTTCCTGTACAGCACTTTGGTGCAGTTTTTGTCCCTGTTTTTAAAGTGCTATATAAATAAAATTGACATTTTACAGCTTTTTCATTTAACCACTTAAGCCGTTTTGTGCAATATTAGAAATATATTAAAACATGGATATAAAGATAATCAATTCCCTTTAAAATAGAAAATAAAAGGCAGTAACATAACATTCCTTCAGTGAATTTGAACCACTGGGCCAAAATTTACAGATTTGGTTTAATTACTGCTCTAAATATGTTTTTTCAACAAATGGTCTTTTTTTGAATCTCTACATTCCTATGAATTACTAAATCAGTTGACGATTAACCAATTAATCTGCTTATCGATTAATCGTTTCAGCCCTATTTGGGCAACGTTTGCTGTTAAAACTTGTTTGATTCTGACAGGACATATAATCATTAGCAAAAACCATCAATCACAACATTCGCTTCCAGATGTTGGAGCGTTAACGTCTCAAAGTCTACGCACCGAGCGTGCAAATCCACCTGCAAGCCGGTCCTCCAAGACCTTCAATCAAGGTGTGTGAGGTTGAAAACTTGATTACTTTCAAGTTAAACCAATTTCCAGCAGAATTGAATTCTTGTTCTCCGTTGCAGGTGAGCACCCCGCGGACGTCTGCGTCTTCCCAAAGAAATAAAGCACCTATAAACAGCAGCCTTTAAGGGAGGGGGAATGTAGAGCCAAAATGCAATTAATATGCAAATTTTGGGGGGAGACTTAATGGGGAGCCTTAAACACCCGTGTGTTGCGAGATAAGGCTGTTTTCAGGTTGTTTTCTTCTAACCTCTGCTTGTCCAAAGTCAACGCCTTGGGGAGCTGAAAGTCTCGGATGCTCCTCATAATGGATTTTTGTTCTGGGAAGCGGGTCGAGGTTTTTAGCATTCATTCTGCTAAAACAGCAACTAACTTCAACAGATCACTTTTTATTTTCATCCTGTTCTCTCTTTTTCATGGAGTTTCCTCCGAATCCCATTTAAATGTGTCAAACTCGAGGCCCAGGGGCCAAATCTGGCCCGCCACGGCTTCTTATGTGGGACACATTAATAGAAACTTTGAGATAACAGTTGTTTGCTTAAATATTATTTTATTAATCAACTCAAAGGAGTTTTTATCCGTTTAACGCAACATTACATCAGTTGATTTAGTTTTCCATCGCAGCAGTTTTGAGCGCTAATGAAAATTTGAGTGACTATTTTTGAATATTTAGACTATATTCTGGTGCGACTAATCTCATAATACCATCACTTTATTCTTGTAATGTTTTTTAATATGGCCCTAACTCTTTTAACAGCGTGTTAATGGGGTTTATTAGCATTATCTGGCACAACCGGCCCTTTAAGAACATTCCTAATCTCTAAACGAGTGAAAAAGAGTTTGTCCTCCTGTTAGAGCAGGAATGGAGGGGAAGATGGAGGGAATACGTATCCTCAGGCAAGAGGAGAGTCTGCAGTCAGGCTGGATTCACGTTGTGATCGCGGTTCGATGAGGAGCGACGGACAGGAGGAGAGAAGAACTTCGGGAAGAAACGGGGAAGACAGACCGGTTTTGGAGCGGTGGAGCCGGACAAAGCGACTCCGTCTGATGGATCCAAATCCCCCGAGTCGCCGTCTCCCCCAACCCACCCTAATGTTTCATCCTCCACCTCCAGGCCTCCGCGCCGTGATTCACACCCAGCTGAGTTATTGCTGCGGCCGCCGGCGGAGCTCCATCACTCTCCCTCCATCTTGGGTTTTCATCTAACGAGTATATGAGCTGCGACCAGCGCCTGATTGCACTGAAGTGCCCAGCTCAGCAGTTTTTATGAGGCTGTGCGCTCTTATTCACACGGTGCTGTAGCTTTGATGGTCACTTTTCCAGGAAGAGTTTTCCATTTTTTAAAAGCTCCAGCGTTTACAACTGATGGTGCAGAGACGATGCAGAGGAGGGGACGCTATAAACGTTGATTAGATGAATGTGGAGTATCTAATAAACAAGAAGCCATTGGTATTCCTTTAACAGCATGGAGACGATGGAGCCCGATCATGACGGTTCAGGTCAGTAAAGAACAACCACAAAGAGAAAGATGGAGTCCAGTTCAATGTTCAGCGATTGATTCAGTTTGTAGAACTGCGACAATTCAAGTTAACATCCTCAGCACAATATATGTTTTGTTTTTTTTGCCTAAATCCAACTTTTTTCACCACCCATTTCATAAATTCTCACCCAAATAAAAACCTGATCCGTTTCACTTCCGTATGTGGAACTAAATCAAACCCAAAAGTTTTCAAAGGTTCTTCAGTCGCATTTTATCCGACTCCAACGTCGCTGCAACGAGTTATAAATCATAATTCTGCACCAGAAGAAGTCAGAAAAGGTACATGCAGACGCAAACAATGGCAGAAAATTATAATGACGAAGCGATGAAAGCAGTTTGTGTCACTGAATGCATCACATCGCGCAAAAGACCCCAAAAATGACTGCAGACGATGACTAGCATTGGTTTTAGCTGTGAAGTTGTCAACATAACACACCAACTCCTAAATGTACGTCACATTAAAAAATGTGACGCAATGCTTTGCTAGTAATTGTCAACATTATGGCAACTAGATAACAAGGTCAGGAAAATATTTTAATACAAAAAAGGAAAGAGTGAAGTAGCTCAGTTAAGCTAGTTTGACTTTGACAATCTAACTTGTAGATATGCTGCAGAATTCAATGAGTTTCAGTTCAATTAAAAAAAACATATGGAGACCCTCAAACCAACTCTTGACAGATCATCACTAGAGCAGGTGTTTAAATTAGCGAATCTAAGATAATCAACTACAATTGTAATAGATTACAATGGTAGCGACCACAACCATAGATAATTTATGTAACTTATAAAAAAATATTTTTTTGCGCATTTGTTAAAACTGCCACTGTACAGTATGAGATGAATAAGATATGAAAAAATAAAAACACAAGCCCACCTGCCATCTTTCAGCGTTAATTAGAAACAACCAATCACAGCCAGGAGGCGGGTCTTAGTGCTGTAAATCATGGTCATGCGAGTACATTTAGTACCACAAAAAAAATATTTATTCACCAGCTTCACATGTAGATTATGTTCAGTTAGAAATGTCTAAAACTTAAGCCTTTTTCAGGAACCAATAAATCATTTAATGATGAATTAAAACCAACTCTAATTTTCATTTGCATGATTTATTGCTTTTTCTCTTTTCTCTCTCCATTTCTACCAAAATTTGGGCAACTCAAGTCTTCAGTCTGGTGTTTTGGTCTTTAAGGACAACTTTGCTTACAAATAAAATCATAACTGATTTTATTTGTTGTTTTGTTTGGATATTTTAAATGTCTTAAATGTTCTAGTGTTAAATGTTCATTAGATTTTAAAGTGTATTACCATTTTATTACAGGAAAATGGTCTCAAAACAACAATATTATCATTTATCGCAATAACTTCCGGGACAATGTATCGTCCAGGCCGACTAAAGCTGCATACAAATAAAGGGTTTCGTATGCATCTCTTTAATTCAGTCACACAGACCCCCTCCTCCGGTTGCACACCCGTGCAGAGGGGATAATCTGGCATGCGCTGGCGTCATGATTAAAGTGTACTCCACTCACCTGCCCAAGTCCAATCAAGGCCTGCACTGATTGCAGCAGCTTGCAGAAGACAAATACAGAGAGTCGGGGGCGGTTAGAGGAGTGGAGGGTCCGTATCTGGTGAGGTGACACTGCGCTGGAGCCTTCGCCCCAGGGAGGATCCATGCCTGCTATCCTCTCCACTCCGGCCAGACGGGGTGAATCAATCATCTGCAAAGATGTCAGCATCTGCCCAAGCAATTTCAGATTGGAATAAATGGCAGATGGGGATGTCGTTCCCTCTGTTTAATCAGTTCCACCAAATGTGGTTTTATCTCTTATAAAATGAAACCATCTGTAGCACGTAGGTGTAAGGATCAAGTGAGGGAGGACGCAGGGAGACGAGAGATGTGCACTGGAGTGTGTGCGTGCTTTTTTAAAATGTGTGTGTGTGGCGATGGAGAGGGAGAAACTGAACGCTGTGAAACAGAAGCAAAAGAGAAGCACTTATCCATTACAAAGAGAGAAAATGTAATCTTACTGCTAGCTCACACCTCCAGTCTAATCTCCTGTTTCTCCCTCAAAGGAGCGCAGCCCAGGGGCTTCAGCATCACATCTCCAGCCATCTACTTCCACCACCGCCGCTGTGGTTTGGTCCCCTACACCCTGGTTCCAGCAGAAACATTAATGATAAATCCCCCCATTTTAACCAGGATGAGAACATACGCATTGTAATTCTCACAGCATTTGGTTCAGGAATGTCTGAAGCAACTCGCAAACCAACCAAAAATAATAGTCCTGCTGTGCACAAGTTCTGTCTCATTACTGTTAAACATAAATAAACTGCCAAGGTAATTCACTGCTACTAAACTACAACACAGTAGTTAGAAACTACTAGTGTGTTTAGAAAACACTCTATAGGCTAAGAAAATTAATAATGCAAATAAAAGACAAAAGGCAAGAAAAAACGTCGTACAAGAATAAAGTCACAACACAATGAGATAAAACTCATTATTAGTTGTAATAATACAAGAATAAAGTAGTACGGCAAAAAAGTGGAAATATGAGAATAAAGTCACAATATCACCAAAATAAATTCATAATATTAGGAGAATTAAGTGATTTAATATTAACAACACTAAACTGTTACCATACTAAACCCATGGTACAGATTAAAGTAAATAAATTAAGCGTAATTCCTACAGTATTCCCTGAGCGTTGTCTGAAAGGCAGCATAATCCTTACTTACTTTGACCATTTGTCAGAAGAAAAAAAACAATCCAGTCTAGAAGGGAAAAAGATGGAGCATCATCTTTTCACCAACTCTTATTGGACTTCATTAGAGCAAATTGGTGAATGTCAAGAAGAAATTCAACTAAAACTGGCAAAGAAATTCTGAGATTGGAATCAAAGAGCTAAAAAGTTCAGACATTATTATACGATCATCTCCAGTGGTTTAAAGGTCTATATTAGTTTATTATTTCTCAATGTTCTGCACCAGAAGACATATTGTTGTAAACCAGCCCAAGTAGAAACGGTCAGTAAGTGATCAGAAAGTTTCTGACTTGTTAAAATCTCAGCAGTGAAAGTTAAAAGTTGCTCTCAGAGCTGAAAGCTCCGTCTGCTGGCAGGATGCGTTGCGATAATTGTGAAAATGACTTCGGACTCCAGCTGAGTGCTAAATGGTTTCTCTAAGAGCCGACTATATCCGGACGCTTCACATCCACTTTAGTTTCTGGCTCCTGCATTTTTAATGCTAAGGCTAAAATGGCTCTCAATACAGAAACGAAGAGACCCTCAGGCGAAGGCAGTTGGACTGGACGTCAAGTAATGACTCAGAAATAGATTTCAGCCATCAACCAACACGAGTCATCATTAACGCTGGCAAAAAAGACGAATTTTAATAAGACCAACTTACATTAAAGGTAGGTGGCATTTAACAGAGAATCAGCGAATTATTTTTCCTCTTTCTTATAAGCAAGTAGTCAATTTACCATTTGGACCAATGGAAAAGCTGGTATAAAAAGTATATTTGATATTTTCCTTTAACGCATTTACAAATATACAACCTATATATGATGTGTGATATATAAATGTCGTACACCAAGAGAAAATATTAAATTTTTAATATAATATGGAGGACAAAGAAAAAACGAACAAGTTTCGACTTTTTGAAACAGCAACTGATGTTCTGCATGATGTGATGTTAAGTACTCAGATTAAAGTTTCTGTATACATTTTTACAAAACATCAAACGCATATTTTAGGAACAAAACATTTGAATATGTAGTACAATAAAAATAGCCGAAAGAGATTCACCCCATAGCCGTTAACTGGCACAACTAGAGCCAGCCAGTAATGGCGTCGCCCATGTGCTAGTCGGCTGTTAGCCGTTTCACTGAGCTGCTGCAACTCACCAAAACTTTGCCAAATGTCTTATTCTTCTCGTTCTGGTCCTCAACCTCCGGGCTGTCGGATCACACAACGTTCTTCAGACAGGTAACATATAAATCTCAAACGTTTTAATCTCTCTGAATTCTCCATTTCTCTCTTCATAGCTTAACTTCGGCTCTGCTCCGTCTCTTTCCGGATTTCTTCCCGGAAATGCCGATTGTAGGGGCGGGACTTAAGTGGTCTCACCAATCAGAAGTCAGCATTTCCTGATCGAGCCAATAAGAACTCTTCCTGTCAATATATCTACGATTGGTTATACAGCCTATAAGGGATAGAGTTTTATAGTATTAGTGCTAAATGACAGATTATTAAGCAAATAAAACCTACCTTCAACAACAATTTTACTGACAGATTTATTACTGAACTGGATTAATAAGGCTATTAAAATGGCAACATTTCTTTCACTGGTTTACATAAATATTTAGTGAATATGCAAAGTATTTAGCTCCAAAATATTTAGTAACCAAGTTAAGTATTTAGCTCTGTGCTAACTAAATATTTTGCTAAGTATTTAGCTAGCTGGCTTGGCTTTTTCCTAACCTCTGTCCACAAATGACAGGGTGAAATTTCAGTATTTCTAGTTAACCAATATTTCGCTAATAAGCAAATTTAATTTCCTATAACTGGAAATGGAATATCAAACGGTAAAGAGCTATTCATTTGTAATAGTTTATAAAGCGATAAATATTTAGTTTGAAAATGTGCCATTTATAAATGAATGAACATGGTCAAAATATAACTTTAAAAAGATTAATACCTATATTTTTTCTCTTATGACCGGCTAAATAACGCAAATTATGCTGTTAATTTTTACTGCATCACTTTACAACCATCACCCAATATATGTTCCTCCTACTGACTAGTTTTATATGATTTAAATCCAGAATATTGTAGTTGATTTCCAACAGGTCCTCCATCTGCAGACTGAGTTTTTTACGGTTCTTCTGAGACATGGAAGCATCTTGTAAAACAATCTCGCCTGTCCTTTGTCCTCACCGTCTCTGCTTTTCTATTTCTATCTCTGAGGGAACCAATTTGGGCTTTCAGACAGCCAGGTAAGCAGCCAGGGAGGCAGGAGCCGAACAGAACGAACAGCCAGCCATACATATGGATCAGGTCGGCAGCTGAGCATTAATGGCCTCCCCCTGGAATCTAAAACACAGGCGCAGGCCAGAGAGGAGCTCCTGGGGGAAATCAGAATACCAGCAGCCATTCAGGTCAGCTTGTTCATGTTCGCAGCATGTTACAGCTCCATTTCCGTCCCCCCACCCCTCGCACTCACACCGCCGCCTTCTCTCAGGTTATTCATGCACTTTTATTCAATATCGAGCAGAGAGCAACGCTGACTGTTCACCGGAAACAGAGACAATCTCTGACAGACCAAAGATCTCAGGAGATCAGAATGTAACCATGATCAATACATTAATCAAGTTTATTTCTGTGGCACATTTCAGCAACAAGGAGGGTCAAAGAGCTTTACATGATCAAAACAACATAAACACATCATCAATAATTATGAAAACCTTTAATAGACTTTACATTTTATCAAGTGCCATAGTCAAAATCTTCAATATAATTTGTCAAGTGAAATGTGTCAAAAATTACTCTTATATTGCAGTTTAATTAATTAATCAGACTTTATTAATTGAGCAAAAAAACTTTAAGTGTGTTTTCCCAAGTAATAGTCCAGTAGACTCGATTCAATTTGGGACCAAAATTTCACCATCTGCTCCACCTCCAGCTGCTGTGGTTCTCTGAGTGCAGCGCCCCTCCTGGCCTGTGGGGGCGCTGCACCAAGAACCACTGAAGGAAACGACACAAAAACCTCTGAAGACACTGAGAGCAACTTTCTTCTTCACCAAATGGAAACAAAATGGAGGCATCAGATTTTACAGGTTGTAGGATTTCTCTTTTTTCTCTGGCGAACGATCGCCACCTATTTCTCCTGCTAGCGCTAGGCCAGCATGTTTGTTTTGATTGTATTTACCCAGAATGCCCTGCACTGGCAGACCAGAGTTCACTTTTTTGGTGATTATGTGATCAAGCAAAGTTGACTTTCTAGTCAAGCAAACTTCAGTTCCCTTAAAGTGGACTAAACATGGCTGGTGTAAATTTACGCTTAGTGTTCTCCTGTTCAGTCCACTTTAATCCAACTCCAGTCCGTTTGTCTAGAAAGTCCGGTTCGTTTGGGGAAGAATGAACGCTTAATTGAACCAAAAAATACACTCTGGTGCTCCAAACCTCACTCTGGGTTCAGTTGCAGTGAACTCTGGTGCCTTTCAAATGAATATGTGAACACCAAGCAGACCGGAGACCGCTCATAAAGCAGGAAGTGGACTACAGCGCAGGGCATTATGGGTAAATACAACCAAAACAAAAATCCTACTAGTGGGATAAATGGCACAAGGTATATTACCAAAACAAAGAGAAATTCTCCAACTGCTAAAATCTGATGCCTCCATTTTTTTCCCATTTTGTAAAGAAGGAAGTTTTGTGTTGTTTCTTTCAGTGGTTCTTGGTGCAGCGCCCCCAAAAGCGTGGAGGGGAACAGGCTGCTCAAAGTGTTTGGTTTAAGCAGCAGCTGAAAATGTAACAAATGTTGCAATTTTGCAAACCAAGTCTACCAGACTATCAGGTGAAAGTACCAACAGAAGAGGAATCAAAGAAGTGTGGCACAAAATATGTTTCTTAACTTGGGAAATTCTCACTATGAGAATGCGCCTCTGCAAAACAGATTTTATGTTTTACACGTCTTCGCCAGGGGTGCCGATAAGTGTGGAGGGTGCCTTCTTTCTTTCTGAGTCATTCGATGTAATTTCAGGAGGTCACGGACTCACGACGCAGTGACTCACGGCTCCATCATGAGTCCTGAAGCCAACGGTGACATGCGGATCCTCACAAGCATCCCGGCTGTAATTCATCCAGCAAATTCATCCGCACGGATCAGACTTCAGGAACTTTCACCCGTTTACCAGCCTAGCCAGAGCGGTGGGTGTTTTCTGGAGAACAAAGGGCTTTGTCTGCGCCAGCTTAAGAATGCCGACAATGTGACGGTCATAAGTTGGACTTCTGACCTCGCCGGAGCGCCAGTTCCTCCCACACACCGTACATAATACCGCCTATGTCCTCGCTGCTGACGCGCTTGGAAGTGCTGACTTGTAAATACAAAACATAACATTGATTTCTACTCTGATTTGCTCTGCACAATGGAGACTTGAATGCAAAGTTTTAATGAAAACTTCTAAGAATTTAAAGAATGAGTTTAAACTGACTGGACTTAGGAAAAGTCTTGTGGAGAATTACTAAAAGGTTTCATTTCAGTTTTGCACTTAAATCTACTTATTATATTCAAAGTAACAACAAATATAGGCTGTAATAGAGCTGTATTTATTTACATGTTTAGTTATTTTAGCAGCAGTTGTAGTTTAAATTAAATCATTTTCTTTGTTGGAAAACTGATATTTATATTTAAGGTTTTTATGGTGTGAGAATCTCCTACCGGTTTACGGCTCGCTGTGGTAGATAACTGTAACAACCAGCCTTTTGCATTCATTTAAATTTGTTTGTAATACAAAAATCAGCAGCTACATTTAGTGTTTATTGCACAGAATATTAAACCTTCTCTGTTTCTTATAGAGTTAAACAAATCTAACCTGTTATGCTTCCTTGAACAGTTTAGGATTGTACATCGTACAGCGGTAAAACCAGCTGACCAAACGTGCTGGAGCTCAGCTTGAGTTGCTAGGTAACGGGCAGAATTCCACTGTGGTTGCTAGGTAACGGGCAGAAATCCACTGTGGTTGCTAGGTATTGGCACAGTGCCCATGGAATGTGACTCTAATTTGAAAGGTTTTGAAACAGCTCCTTTTCTAGACACCAAAAATCATTAAGTTATTATTAAAAACCATCTGGGTGTTTTCTTAAGTGCTTGGGCTGTTTTTAGAAGCAGTTGAGACCCAAATGGAAGAACAAAAATGTGCAAAATGTGAACTAACTTCAGCAGTGAGGGAAAAAATGAGGAACTCTTCGGGTAAATGTGACTTTTTCCATGGATTTTAGTGCGACTGGAGCTCGTCCACAACTCTGACTCAACAAATCCCACCAATAAACTCCAGCCCACATCTCCTCTCTCTCCATCCATCCATGTCCATCACTCGGCTCGTCAGCGTGTGTGTGTGTGTGTGTGTGTGTGTAGAGGCGAGGCAGGGATGGCTGTGTCTTGATGCAGCGGCAGCAGCAGCCTGTGGAAACAAAGGCAGGGTGATTTATAGCTCCGTACCGAGAGCATAAATCACACCTGCAGCGCCGCGCCTTTAAACGCCCCGCGTCCTGACAGCATTTACCTTTTATAAATGATTGGGCTGAACCTCCCACGGAGCCCCGGACTACGCAGCTCACTCACTCCCCATCCCGCTCCTCCTTTGTTTCACCTATCTCCGTCTCGCTAGCGTTAGCCCTGCATCTTCCTAAACCTCCTCCTGCTCTCCTCTCTCATCCTATCTGTCCTCTCCCTGTTTTCGCAGAGCGTGATGGCGACTAGCTCGGGATATATTGCTCTCGCCTTTCAGAAAGCGTCTGCATCCGCAGCCGTTAAGGAAATGAATGTGTCAGTCACGGCCCTATCTGCCTTCCTCATGAGGAGGAGGAGGAGGAGGAGGCCTGGTGGGATAACCGTACCTGCGTACGGCGGAGGAATAGCGAATGCGGCTGCAGATAAAGGTGACGTCTTGAGGCCATTACTTATCCAGCGCAGCAGCAAAGGTTTGCAGATATTATACCTGCTGTCTCCACATAATAGCTCTCGGTTGGAAGCAAACACACACACACATGCATGTGGAAATGTAACGAGCACAAACAACCAAGGCCCACACGCAAATTTACACACGTCTCGGCCGCTAAATCTGCGAAAACACACACGCGCATGGACACACTGGGATGCCTCGCCTCGCTGAGTTAAAACAGATGAAAGAGCTGCTAAATGAAATCTGACTCAACAGTTTAAAATGCAGCGCTGCAGCTCTGCAAGGATCAGTACAGCAAAACGACGGCATTCCTCAAAGCTGCCACAGTAGCTACCGTCCAGACGCAACTTTGGTTTGTTATTATGCTTCCTTGAGCAGGTTAGGAAAGGTCTGTGGCCTATTCAAAACATGCTTGTTACATTTCCACACAAAATCATTCTTAGATAATGAGAGTTTAGTTTGGTCAGTTTGGCCCCCATCTCACCGTTTACATTCACATCTGAAAACAGATGCGCAATTATACAACCGTACAGCTTTGAAAAGCATTAGTGGAGCCTCCTCCACAAAAAAACAAGAATGCAGCAAGTGGTTTCTGGATGCTAAGTAAACAATAGAAGAGCAGAACACTTATCTTTTCCAGCCGCTGTTGTACAACACATAAAAACCAGCTGACCAAATGCACTGGAACTCAGCTTGGGTTGCTAGGAAACGGCTCAGCGGCCATGAAATGTGACTCAACAATTGGGTGGTTATTTTAACTGACTCATTTTCCAGACATTAACTTATTTCCAAAAGCAAGTTGGGTGGTACTACAGTTGAGGCTAAAATAGAAGTACAAAAAAGTGTAAAAAGTGAATCAACTTTGGTGCAACTTCTTCTTTGCAAAATGGATACAGAAATGGAGTGGCGTCAGATTGTAGCAGTTGGAGATTTCTCTTTTGTCTTCGGTAAAGACCACAAGCCTTTTCTCCTGCTAATGCTAGGCTAGCATGTTTGTTGTGGTTGTATTTACCTACAGTGCCCTGCGTTGTAGTCCACTTCCTGTGCTTGTAGCGGTGTCCGGTCTGCTAGACGTTCACATACGCATATAATCCACAACAGATTCACTTCAACCCGAACGGAGGTTTGTAGAAGGACCAGGGTTTGATTAGCATTCACGTTTTGCCAAATGAACTGGACTTTGTAGACAAACGAAAATGTATTTATTTTCTTTTCTTTTGCATGACATGAGTCACATGATCAACAACCGGATGTTACTACTGGCGGAAACAACAAAGAAGATGACAGGAAGTGGTTGGAGTATGATGGAGCAATATGTTTTTTAATAATTTAATTGCTTTTCTTATTAAACGGGAACATCATAATTAGGAAATTGTGTTTCGCCTCAACACATAATCAGTTAGTTTTAAGGTAATAAAGCTGATTGAATGTACCATCTTACTTAAAAATCTTCCAACTAATCATTTGGATAAAAAGAGAAGACACTTAAATAGTTGATAAATTACACAAACTACTGTTTTCCCCCTTAAAGAGGGAGCATCTCGCCCTTCCAGGCGTAAACTCCTAACTTGCAGAGCGGAGTTATACCTTCCATGCATTAACGCTTCATTTAGTAGCACTTCCATCTGTTAAATCCCTCCACACTTGATCTTCTCTCTCTAGCGCGGGGTTCTCATACAGTTCCAACTTTTTTGTGGCAGCAAATGAAAAAGAGGGACCCGGACAGACAAGATGAATCGAAACGCAGCCAGTCATTTTCAGCTCCAGTTTGAATGTGACAGTTGTTCTTTGTATTTGCGTTGGACGGTGTACAGTGGAAAAGCGGCGATGCCCCGTGAACGCGAGCGGCTCCGCTGCCAGAACGCCGCTTGTTGTACTGTAACTGAGCCGGAGCCGGCCGGCGTGTGTGCACAGAAAAAATACAGCGAACGAAGCTTCACAGACGTCCTCGAGGTCTGAAGGGACTTTTTTCCATTATTATTATTCCGAACTAACAGTTAAAGTAGTTGTGAAAGAGCTTCTACTGTTTGTTTGTCTTTTTTTTTTTTTTTTGCTTCTTTTGGAGTATTTGAATCAAAATGTCCCACAGAAGTGGTTATAATAATTGCGGACTGTTCCTTTAACACAGAAGAGGCTAATAGGCTAATTTCTGGCAGCCGCTAGCAAGCCTTGAGCAGCGAAACCTCACATGTAGCAAACATGACCCCCTTGTTGAGGAGAAGATCCTCTCACCTGAACCTAACCTCCGTCTGGCTGAGTTCAGCACAAGCAGCGCTTCCACAAGCACTCGGGAAAAACAAAACCAGGAAAAGTATGTACACCCTCAAATTAAAACTTTAAGCTTTCTGTTTTTCTGCAGGTGTTTGTCAGAATCCCACATCTATTTTAGATTTAACGCCTTTTATTTACTATTAATATTCTCTTTTTCCTAAGGAAAAAGATTGTTAATTTGGTTCTCTTTATGTTGATTATAAGTTTAGGGAATGCAAATAAAAACCAGCCTTTATGGTTAATTAGCAATTCAATGTCCATGGAATGGATAAATTTGTCTTTAATCTTAATTTCTGACATCCTGGTTTATTGAACGGATCTGCAGATGAGGACAGTTTAACCTTAAAACCAAAAGTCATGCTGATGAGGTAAGAAAGAGCTTTTATATCATCCGACTGACTCCTTTCTAAATTACTTTCCTCTGACGGGAGTTTCTGGCCGTCAGGTGGCGGCCACTCCTGAGCGAGCCAAGACTGTCCAGCTATGATGAAGGAGGAAATGCTTTAATTTCATCCACTCTTTAATCATCGGTGTAATAAACTTCACGGATGCGTCGGAGGCCCCGTGCCGTGCCAGGCGCCGCTCGTTTTCAGGGAACGGCAGCAGAGGAGTCTGACCTGAGACGCCAGGTCGTCTCAACCTTAACCTCTGAGATCTCACAGACCTGATGGGAGTGAAGATATGGAGAGTGAAGAATGCCAAATTATAATTAATAAAATAAACGAGTCAGTAATTTATTAGAACTGGAAATAAACACAAATGAATAGACTTTCCACTTGTTTTTTTAACGCCCCCCCCCCCGCGTCCATTTGCTCCACCCAATTTGCCGGAATTTTCCAAAATTTGTCCGTTATGCTTTCTCAAGGGCAGTTAATTACACTTTAAAATCAAATCAAATGCATTTAAGTGAGGCATATACAAGTAATTAATTTATTGTAATTTGGCACTGTTTGCTCTCCATATATATTGAGCAACTTTTCAGAGCATTCTACTGACTTTTTATGTTTTTTAAAAAACAACGGCAGATCTAATTATTTTCATTCATTTCCAGTTTTAATAAATTAGTGACACCTTTAAATAATTATTTCAGAAGTTATTTTACAGTAACCTGGCACTCTTCGCTCTCCGTAGAATGCTAGCGCTAATGTTTACAAGGAGAGTAGTTCTTCCTCTTCAGAAGCTGCACCTGCAGAAGCCCCAAACACTCCGCTATAGCAGGTATACATTATGTGGCTTCCCATCATGAGTAAAGAATTATATAAATAAGGATAAACACTGGCTCTGGAACATGTTTTCCCTCTCCCTCCCAGCCCGCCTCTTCCCTACACGGAGAAGTAATGAGGGGCTACCTGTAATTACAAGCAGCTGCTGTCTTCCCTGACGAACGCTAATTGCCAATAATGATTTTGGAGAGCTGTAAAAATCCACCGGCTGACGCTCGCTGTCTCTCAGTGGTTTGAGAAGGAGAATTAAAGGAAAGACGAAGAGAGAGACAGAAGTTTATTCTCCTCCCTGGCTGTGTCGCAGTTGGGAGTGCAGTTTGCTAATTTCTGCTGCTGACATGTCGGAACCCTCCGTCGCCTGTTTGCCGTCCTGCCTCTGACGGCAGGTGGAAGCTAAAGGCCCGTCTGGGCGCGTTGCGGACAGGAAGGCCGAGGCCAACGAGCTGCGCGTGCGTGACTAAAACACAACGATGCTGATGGACACAATGAAGACGGAGAATTAGATTAGGAAGGCAGGAAGTTGAAGTATTTGCCAACTTGCTGGTTCCTTCAGCTCTTTTTGTTACAAACCGATGACCCCACACATCATGATGCTGCCGCAGCTCCGGTGGCGTTTTGAAACTTCCAGGTTCTCCTGCTTTCCGGTTGTCAAAATGTCTCCAAAATGTGTCCAAGATTAAATTTAGAAAAGGTAATCTGCCTTTCTAAGTTGGCTTTGGAGTCATGGCTTCTTCCTCCCCGATTGGCTTCATGGTGCAGTTTGGAAAGTGACAATTGGAAACTAAAAGCAGCAATTTGTGTAACTTAGAAAACTTTTTGACATTTTGTCATTCATATATGTCACAGTTTCAAACTAAATATTTAGTTTCAAAGTACATATTTAGCTTGCTAACCAAATATTTAATTAGTAAGCTCAATATTTAGTTAGCTTTTCCAATATATTTAGTTGCAAGCTAAATATGTAGTTTGAAGCTAAATATTTAGCTAAATATTCTCAAAATTTCTGAGTATTTTCTAGCAAATTTTCAACTTTTAAAACTCAAAAATTTTTCCATTTTGTTCTAGAAAATTACTGAGATTACTGCTCCTTGTTTCTATCTCCAGCGGCCCTAATATGCCGTCATAGTGTTGTTTTTTTATTTGTGTCCAGTGATTAGTTGATGTGTTTGCGCTTCATTGTACTAAACAGAACAAGGCTGAGCAAATAAAAACTAAAACAGGATAAATACTAAATACAAGAGAACAAATCCAAGACCCAAAATAACTCGACCGATATTTTGGCTCTAAATTTAGTTTATTTATTAGAAATATGTCTCAGTATTTAAATGTTTTAATATTTAACCATATTTTACTGTATTTTTAATATTATTTCACATGTGAAACATCTTGGATTGTTTACATTTTTTAGGCGTTTTCTTGTCATAAAATGCTTCTATTGAAGCAAAAGTCAGCATAAATAAACTAAGCTTTTTGGCGCTCATTAACTCTGTGTACATTAAATTAGTCGGATCTGTTTGTTCATATTTACCTTGCAAATCTCTTCTGAGTTTCCTTTAAACTGTTTAAGACATTTCTATCTGTTTTAATTCCACAAATTCCTGAAAATAGCAGCGAGTCGGAGACAGACAGCAGTGAAATGTTCGTGCTTTTCGATCTGCCAGCACGAACAAACGCCCACACGGTGGGAGGAATGCTTAAAGTCCACAACATGAAAGAGTTCGTCGGAGGGTTTTACGGCGCGCCTCGGACCGGTTATCAAAGACATTATAACTCCAGGAAAACGTCTCAGTTCCCACCGACCCTGATAAGAGTTTATTGACCCAACTCTCAGGGTAATTATTAAAGAGTTTAATCCTTTTTATCTAAAAGCTTATTCGTGTTTTAGTTCAAGATCGAGTCAGAATTTAAAACTCAAATCTCTTCTGTTTGTTTTTATTTTTATATGTAAAATAAAACAGAAAAATATATTCAGAAAACACTCAGAGAGAAGTTTATTATTTTATTCTTCTGCTCTTCCAAAAGGTAAATCAAGTTCTCAGTCCAAAAATCAGAAATTTAAATATCTACATTAATTCACCAGTTTGTTTTTTATATACAGAAAAATATAAATATATAAAGAATGTAATTGTAATAAATGTTAAGTAAATATACAACAGCATTTCAGATTTTATTTTTCCGCCTTAAAGCAATATATAAATATAAATATATATATTTTTTTACGTTTTTACAACATGTGTGATAAGGCTCTCCACCCTGGGCGCCTTTCTATCCAGGGTTGGAACTAATGCAGAGTTTTTCTATTGCTAATCGTCGTGTGTATTTCCGATGAGGATTTGGTGCAAAAGTAAGAAAACATGTCACAAAAACAGAACAGTTTTAAAAGATCTCTGATCAGTTTGACCCATTTTTACGTCATATTTAAATATGTCTCAATGTAGAAAATTAAAATATTCTAAATCTCAAATTATATTCTTAACTCAAAAGCAATTCGAGGTCGAATTTGTAAAAGTAAGAACACACTTTATTACCTCTTTGTTTTTTAACTGTGTGGGTCAAAGTATTTTGCTGATCTGCAGTTTTATGAGCGTTTGGTTCGGCGAAGTCCTTTGAACGCGCAGAACTGTGGGAACCTTTGGCAATAAAACGGAGCTTAACCTTATCTCTGCTGCCTTCGCTGCTTTACGTGTTTATTGTTGCGCTCGTCACGCTGTTAATTGTTACACAGGTCTGACTTCCCTCTCTGTGGGAAAATCGTCTTGAATCCGACTCGTATTGATGCCACAGTCTTCAGAGGCTTCTATTGTAATTTTCAAAAGCAGACAAGAATATTACTTTGAGCTTTTGGGAGGCAATAAAACATTATGAAATCACTCGGTTTAATTGTCTCGGTTTCCTTTTAGCCCTGCAGAGCTCAGCTGCTCTAACTTTTTACCTCCTTATCTTTGTTTATTAGGCAACGTGGAAATCATTCAATAAACATTTTTATGTTGCATAAGGCTCAGGTGATAATAATGACACAAAAGCTGCAATTAAATTAAATTAATATCATAATTTTCAGTAGAAACCTCCCACCTGTAGGGATTTCTTCCACTTATTTAGTAAAAAACTGACACGATCTTAATTTTTTTGTTTCATTACTTTGCTCCAAAGATCCCTCCTGCTTTTTTAAAGACTAAAACTTTGGATGAAGGTTTTCTAAACATTTTAGAAAACCTTCACCATTTGTGGCCACCAGACTGGTTTTTTGTGGAAAAATCTTGGAAATTTTTGACATTTTTATACAAGATTTCTTAGATTAAACTCAATTTAGAAATGTAATACTTTTGTTTCTGCAATGGCCGTGAAACTCTCAAAAAATCCCTTTCAAGTTTTGGATCTTCAATAAATATTAATTTCCACCAAAACATTGAGAAATTTTAAGATAACCTCAGACTCTGCAAAAAAATTGTAAATGTCTAAGTTTCAAATGTTGACAATTTTTCACTTTTGAAAAACTTTTCTAGAAAAAAGATTTTCTAGAAAAGTTTTAGACTTTTTTGCTCAAATGTACTTTTTTAAAAATCTATGATAACCCTAATCCACTGTCGTAAAAAGTCCTTCAGCTCTAATCTCCTAAAAAAAAAAAAAAATACTTTATTTTCTTTATTTAAGGTTGTTTTGTATTTTTGACTCGACAATTTTAGCTCACAATGAAAAAGGTTTGGACAGCTCTGCTGTAAAGTAACTTAATATTCTCATTAAGGCAATAAAACCCTATTTATTTATTTATTAAAACTCCTGATTACGTTGAAATTCGCAGCAAACGAATTCCCTCGTCTCGCTCAGACTTTCCTCGTGTTTTTGTGCCAAACTCTTGAGGCGTTTTCCCCGCAGCCAACGCCTCAGTCTGATCGTTGGTATGTAATAAAGGGCCTGCAGCCTTTCCCTCTCACTGAGCAGTAAGGACCCGTCTTCCTGATAATGCCATGCATGGATAACTGAGTGAGACGGCATCAGATACGGAAAGCAGCAGGCTTAAGGGAAATGAAATTTATTTGGAGGAAAGAGAGCGAGGGTGGCGAGCAAAGCGGCGGCGATAATTGAAACTGGGAGCGTTCACTTGGGGAGAGAAATTGAGATGTTGTCACCAAGTTCTCCTTATCATCATCAGGACCGGCATGCAAAAGCAATTAAAGAGCCAAGAGAAATGGTGGAGGTGTTCAGGATCCAAGAGAGCAGAACGCAACTCAACGAAGTTCCCCGAGGTCCCGAAAACTGCAGAAACCAGGCAGTTTTTTTTTTTTTTTTTACATTTAGAAACGACAGCAAACGGATGCAGCAAAGGGAAAAACACTAAAAAAAACAGGTGAAGAACAAGTGAAGACCCGTTGCCATGACAACCGACTGACGACAGCTCCAAAGACCCTCAGAGCAGAAATTACCTTCAAGTGTATCAATCAATCAGTCAATACCAAAAAAAAACTTAGCACATTTCACACACACAAAAAAAACAAATGTAAAAATGAAATTAAAGTGGAAAAAAAGGTGAAGAACAATCTAAAAAACAACTCATTCTGCTGTTTCTCTCTATGTATCAACTTTACTCCACATCGAGACCTGTTACCATGGCAACCGAGTGACAACAGCTCCACCGAAGCACACACACACAAAAAAAAAACGTACGTAAAAACGCAAGTAAAGAGCCAAAGAGAAGAGGTGGACGTGTCCAGCGTCCAGGACGGCAAGTCAACGAAGTTCTCCGAAGTCCAAAAACTGAGGAGACAAATTCAGGGTTCAGAATAAAACTCAGCTTTCTATCCTGATAAAACTTACAGGTAATGATTACAGCCTTTGGTCTTTGGTTCGTATCCAAACTAAAAATCTCCAACTTAGAAATTAAACTATTTTTGCAAGTCTGCATGGATGATAATTGCATCCATCCCCAGAATGTGGTTTTATTTTCACAGTTAAAAATAAATAATTGGCTGAATGGAAATATGTGCCACGTTGTGTAGAGATGGAGGGAGCCAGGCCATGTGAGCAGCTCGGCTTGGTTGGGTTTCCACAGGAATCACAACCTCTCTGCTTTGGTTTCCGTTTCGTTAATCAACGTGAATCCGGTTCAGGTTTTCTTAAATAAACTCACATGTAGCACAACCTCAATAAAGTTCATTATTTTTCTAATTTCTTCTGTTGTTTCGTGGCAAATTAACTCAACAATCCAGATTCCTCATTCTAAGTATATTTCAGACGTGATTGTGTTCAATTTTTATTCACATGAATATAAAAATCATGATCTTTTAAATGATTATTTAATGAAAACGTTTATCTTGAACATTAGATTTTCCCTCATAACTTAAATGTTCTCTTAAAATAACTGACAGCATATTTATTCAAATAAAAAAATATCCTAGTGAAGTAAAAAAATATACTAATATCTAAAGAGGAAAATGAATATTTATAGTTTGAATAACCAGATTTCTTCACTTACACTTAAACTTAATTAAATATATTTTATAAATTCCAACATTTAGTCATTTTTGCTCGTCAATCTTGATTATTGGGATGGTTCTTAAAATAATCTTAATCTACCTTCCCACTCATGTTAGCATAGCGTTTTAGCATTAGCTAAACTAATATCTATGACTAGAGTTTTAGCATTAGCTTAGGCTAACTATAGTTATCGATAGCGTTAGCTTAACTGATGTTTATGACAAGTGCTTTGGGATTAGCACAGCTAACTTTTGTTTGGTGGTGTCTTTCTATCTGCTCTTTTTACTTTAACCTCTGACCTTAGCTAACATTTTCATCCACACAGCTGCTGCCTACTGGATATTTAATATTTTTCAGACGATCGGCTAATTCAATATTTGTGTTAAGCAGATGAACAGGTGTCCCTAATAAAGTAGCTGGTGATTGTATCTATGTTTTGAAATGAATAAATAGTGGATTGAGGAAAAACTGCATAACTTTTGATGTGTTTCCAGTCCTTATAAAATATTTAATTTAATCTTTTTCACAGGAATCACAGCAGAGAAAAGAGTCCCAACCTGTCTGTGAACTGCTTTAGTTTTTAGTTTGCTTTAATTACGCTGCATCCGAGACTGAGAAGCTGAGGCTCAACTTGGCTAAATATACGACCAAACATTAAAGCGCTTGAGCGATTCTTCAGTAGCAAAGTAGATAAAACAATGAGGAAGGATTCCCAGGATGTTCTGGCGAACCTCAATAAGCTAAATCTTGTCATTTCCTTCCTCCAAATAGATTTTCAAAGGGGAATTTAAATGGGCCAACTATGAGAGATGCCACGGGCGAGAACGCTCAAATTACCAACAATGTGGAGAAAAATGAGTCTGAAGGCAGACAAGAGCCATTGGGGGTTTTGAAGATGTGGGTAGACTGATGCATTTTCACAGACAATTCATCAAAAGCCTCTTTTCCGTAACAAAACCGCGCACCGGCCATTTCCTTCTGCTCTCTATTTGGGGGAGCGGCGTACGGCAACGGAGCGGCGTCAGCTTCTGAGATGGAGCTGCAGTTTGAGGAATGAAAAGTGAAAAATAGATAAAAGATAACAATAGAGAGAGAGGAGGGCAGGGAAACAAAGAGGGAGAACGGGAAGGAGAGGAGAGCGGCGGCGGCGGCGGCGGCTCGGTGGGGGGCCCACAGTAATGAACAGGTGGTGGGGGGAGAGAAGGTTAAGCCTGTTTCTGTGGGTGTCGTTGGAACCTACCCCGTGCTGCGTGGACAGATGTGTGGACGGGCCGCTAGCTAGCTGTAGCCGGCCCCCTCCCCTCCTGCCTGGACGCTGCTGCCAAAGCCCACTAGCTTGTGCTCAAAAACTCACTCATTTATCCGCCTTTGTTCTTTGTTATTTTTGGGTTTGATTAGAAATCGCCTCCCTCCACGGAGAGTCGCAGTCCCGTCTCCTCCTCTCGCTCGCTTCTGTGGCAGGTTCTGATGTTTCTGAGCTGGTCTGTTAGTTTGCTCAGAGAATCCAGGTGTGTAACGGAGGCCTGCTGACAGGCAGCGAGGAGCAGCGTGCCGTTGCTTAAATCTTTGTAGTTTGCTCATAGGAGCCTGGACATGACAGGCAGTTTTTACCTCATCAGCTCAAAGGCCGACGTTTCAGGTGAATCCATCCGGCGACAAGCAGAGAGGGAGGAAAACTGAAGGTCTCAGGATGATCCCAGCAGTCAGAGCGTCACTTTCAGGAACTTTCTTCACGTTGCAGCCACAGAACCCACCAGGTTTTATTGTGTTTGTACGCGAGGAACCAAAACAAAGTGGTGCATAACTGGGAGGCGAAAATTAATGCTTTAGAAATGTTATTTTGAAAAGGATGTCATGCGTTTGTATGAGGGCGTCGACGGCTGATTTATTAATGGTAACTTGTTTCTAAGCCATTAGCACATTTAGCAGAGAGTACTTTTACAAACACGTTTTTGTAAAAGTTTAAAAACTATCCGATACGATTTAGTTTTACAGTGAAAAGATCGGAACCGGGCTGAAAAAGTCGGACATAAGTCGCATTTAGCTGCTGGGTGAACGCAGCCAGGATTTTGTTTTTAATATGTGAAAATGTTTCCAAGATTCCTCTGCTTCATCAGAATCTGTGCAAACATTAATTCTTGTTTTTAAAGCTTCAGGACAGGGGAACAAATGTAGGGAAACTGGACTGCATGTTTGTGTGTCTTGGGTGGAAATCACCTGTGTTGGCACAGCAGAGTCTGTATTTTGTCAGTGCACAGAGATCTGGCATGCACCTGTTGTCAGACACACACACACACACACACACACACCAGATGAAAATCAGTCGACAGCACGGCCAGCCTCATCAGATGTGCCCACTCCCGTTCCGTTCATTAACGTCCAACTGAAGGCGGCTGGCCCGCGGCCTGATGCCGGTCCCTCTCGGCTAAACAGCACCCCCACAAAGCAAACACGCCGGCAGAGACACGCAGCAAGAAAACAACTACAATTTATTTAACTGGAAATCACGGCAAGCAAAAACAGGAGCCGAATATACGAGGAGGAACTTGCCGGAGGTTGGCGAGCGCAGCCGTAGCCTCGGTTATTTGGAGGTCAGCTGGGAATTTTGGATTGGCGTCGACGGTGTGACGCCCACATGCTCTGCCCGTTCTCCCCGGGACGCCAGCGCCACCTGCTTACATTGTGGATGGCAGCTTTGTTGCCCAGCGGGAGGGCTGGATAGACGGACGCACAGACAACATGTTTCGGCTAGTTTGTTTGGAAACCTGCGGCCGCCCAGCCAGAGAGAGGAAAAACTTTGGGAGAGAGGGGCGAGGGAAACAGAAACAGAGACGGAGGGATTCTCTGCAGTTTGCCACGTCTTGCTCAGTCGGACCGATAAGACGATTAACGGGAAGCGACCTGAAACGCCGATGGAGGGATTTTCCTCGGCCCGCTTCGCTGGCCGTGGCAGCCATGGTGGCGTCTCGCCATCGCAATGGCCGGGTTTATCCTATAAGCACACAAACGCACAAAGTCCATGTGAAACGAACATTGTCACACCGTATGAAAAGGAAGCTGCAAACGTCGTGATTTCCCGTAGCCTCCCACTTTGTGTGAACTGTAACAAACAACGACTTCGACTGACTCATAACCTCTGACATTATTACCGACGTCAGCTGCTGCTTTCATCCACTGGCCCAACAAACAAGTCAATGACCTGATGACGGATTAAAACACTCAAAAGTTTCCATGATTTACTGTTTTCCTCTTTCCTCTGGATGATAAAAGTGGTGCTTTTGTCTCAACCAGACCTTTTACAGAGACGTCATCATTTGTTTTATCATCTCCAGCGTTAAAAGTTCATTAGAAGGTAAAGTTTAGTGATCTTTGACAGAACAAGTTTGTCAAATTTGAAAATGGTCTCAAAACACCAATTTTATCGCAATAACTTCTGGGACGATTTATGGTGCAGATAAATTTGTTATGACAGAGCACATGGTAGCGTAGACGGGAAATTATACGTGGTTTCAGAGATTTTTTAAAATTTTCTCTCATTTTGGAGATCAGAGGGAAACTAAATCAACCGCTAAAAAATTTGATTTGGAGCGTTTCGTTCAAAAGCGCATCACAAAGCGCACAGTTTATTTTAAATTCAAAAATACGTTCTTGATCTTAAAGGGGAAACGAAATGTTTTTGTAGCTCAGATTAATTCTTCATAGAGTTATGAACCAGCTTTCTTTACCTCAGACTTTAAGTTCGCAGCTGCTTTTCTCTCCATTTGCTAACAAAACGAGTAAAACCTTCATGCACATGGAAAACTTGCAGCGACTGTTGGAGTATTGATTCAGCGGGGATGAATATAAAAATATAAATCACACAAATCACGTTGCAGAAGGTGAGGAACGACTCGAGGATGTCACCACTTTTACAAAGAAATGTGTTTATGTGAGACAGAAAGAGGCTGAAACATATCGGAAACTGCTTGCCCTACTTTTAAGGAAGCGATTGGAGAGCAGCAGGAAAAGTTGCTGCTGCGTTTGTGCCGCGGTCGAGCGAGAGCAGAGGCCTGGCAGGGAAAGCACCTGCGGAGGAGGAGCGCGTTCTGGGCCGCAGGAGATAAAAGAGCCAGGTTTTCATCGCTTCCTGCAAAGGTAAAACTAACACAACCGCACTCTGGCTACAAGGAGACGTCCGGTGTCAGAGGACGTTCTGAGAAGACGCAGGTTTTTTTTAGCTTCACTCGAGGGTTTGACAGAACAGAATGTTTCCTTCTGTTGCTGGTAGGAAATTCAGCAAATAGAAACCAGCTTGTTTCTCCTTTCTACTTTGTTTCAGCACGTTGCGAAATGTCTCACCTTCTCCGAACAATCAGTTTGTTTACCATCAAAATAACAGCAATAATTGAAATCACTTTCAACCTCCTTCATGTTTTATTCACAGAGTCTCCAGGTAAATATCTCTCCAATGCTCCCCGGGTTATTCCTCCACAGACACGTTTAATCAATCATTAATATGCAGGTCTCTTCAAACTCACACAGCGGAAAGGTCAAAGGGCATCTGTAGGCCTCCACTGGAGATGGAGGCCTACAGACTTCACAACTTTCATCCTCCCTGAATCCAAATGAGATTTATTAGCATGGAAAGTAGCACAGAGGAACGGCATAGAGAATATAACAGTATGAACAAAAAAAAACTCACTTCAGCAGCAGCAGGTTATGGAAAAATCTGATTCAATCATAAAAAGATATCTGCTCTAACCCCGAAGACGTAGCACCAAACATTAGCTCTGCTAACGCTAACGCGCTACACCAACATGGAAGCTAATGCTTACACAGCTTGCAGAGGAAACAAGGACATTTCTGAGTTTGAAAAGCAGAAAAATTGCTAGAAAAAAAAAACTTAAAGTTTGGGATTAATCTCAGAAAGTTCCAAGAAAAAAATGGAAATTTCTGAATTTGAAAAGTTGAAAATTTTAGACATTTGAAACTCATAAATTTCCAAGTTTTTTCTAGAAAATTTCTAAGATTAATGTAAAAATTTCAGAGTTTTTTCTAGCACATTTTTGAACATTTTTCAAAAGCTGGCTCCTTTCTGAAATCACTTTACAGTGGCCCCGACACGCCGTCATACTTCAGTCATTTTCTACCTTTTTATGAATCTGCCAAAGTTGGTTCCTTCTTTTCCAGAACCGGAGCCCCGTCAGAACAACCTGCGCGTCATTTTAATCTTCCCTCTCAAAGGTATGTCCCGAAATCACGAGAAATGAAAGAGACAGGAAAGACGGATGGATTGATGCTGCGAGAAAGAGAGAGATGGAATCACGCGGCGCTGAAGGAAGTCTTCCTCCCGTCAGTCTGAACCCACTCAGCTTCCTGCGCAGCAAACCCGATTAGCTGCCTCTCCTCCGACGTTGGTGCGACTTTAAAGGGGGATGTGGGGATAATATGCATTATTACTTTTATCCAGTAAGTGAGGCGGGCCAATAATTGGGCAACGCTGGAGTTTTATTGTTCCCAGCTGCTGCGGTCATTACTAAATGTCAAAGAGATGCAACATTTCCTGTCGCTCTAACGACAGTAATCACTTCCCTCTCTCCCCTGAATACTCCGCCGCGCATCCCGGCCGTGGAAGGTACGGAGATGAGACTTCTTCATCATCTTTATTGGATTCGTCCTGCAAACCGAATCATGGTAAACACACACTGCATCATTTTCCCATATTTTCTCATATAGACTGACTGCCTCGCTGCAGCTGCTCGAATTATTGGCTAATAATAAACTTCTGCGTCGGTTCTCGGAGATGTTCCTGCTGAACTGGAGGAGCCAGCTGAATCTCTTCCCTTCCTGTCAGGCAGGTGAACGCCCTGCAGACAACAAACCAACACAGGAGCTCTGTTTTTAGAGGCTGGCAGACGCTTCACAGGTGTCACAGCTCAGGTGAGAAGAAGATCTGAGGGACGAAGGGTTGCAAGCCGGCAGCGCGACTTCATCTGGGAGTTATGTGTTCTTAGACGAGATCCAAATATAGATCCAGTTTGGGTGGAAGGAAGGGGTTTGTTTTTTCCTCCAAGAAATCTTTGAAAGGTTCTGCCTTTTGTCTAACAGCAGCTGCAGTTTTCTACAGACGGAGAACGATGGCTTGGCCATTACAAAGTTATAACATACATAATATATCTATGTTACATATATGAAAATGGATAAACAATCTAAGGATGTTCTCCCTCCTGATACACGAAAAACTCCATCCTCTGCTCCACCTCCAGCTGCTCTCCTCATTGTGAGAGCAACTTCCTTCTTCACCAGATGGAAACAAGATGGAGGCGTCAGATTTTAGCGGTTTTTGTCTTTGGCTAAAGACCAGGAGCCATTTCTCCTGCTAGTGCTAGGCTAACATGTTGCGCTGTAACATGCTAGGCTAACATGTTACAGCGCAGGGCATTCTGGGTAATGCAGGGCATTCTGGGTAATGCAGGGCATTACCCAGAGGTAAAGCAGGAAGTGGACTGCGCTGTAGTCCACTTCCTGCTTTTGGAGCGGTCTCAATTCAAACTGAACCAGAGTTCACTTCTCTGTGCAGGGCATTCTGGGTAAATACAACCAAGTCAAAAGTGTTAGCCTAGCGCTAGCAGGAGAAACGGCTCCTGGTCTTTAGCCAAAGACCAGGAGTTATTCTGGTCTTTGGCTAAAGACCAGAATAACTGAAAAGTTATTCTGGTCTCCAACCATTGAAATCCTCCAACCATTAAAATCTGACGCCTCCATCTTGTTTCCATCTGGTGAAGAAGGAAGTTGCTCTCAGCGTCTTCAGAGGTTTTTGTGTCGTTTCCTTCAG
>CAEGAE010043565.1:0-23896 GCA_903067095.1 Girardinus metallicus
TTTTTTTTCTTCAATATATTTGAAGATTTAAGGTTTTTTTTTTTCTATTTTTAAATTTTTCATGCTTTGAGGATTTTTCTACCTCTAATATTTTAATGATGACTTTTTCATTTTGGGTATATTACAATCTTTTTTCCACTTTTATTTATTTATAAAGTTTTATTTGATTTTTCAGTTTCGAACCTTTGATGCAGGATTTTATAAAAAAAATAAAAAAATAAAAAATGTAACTAAAATATTGCCTGACTAAGAAACATCCAAAACTGAAAGACAAAAGTTGTACATTTAAAAAACTATACAAGATTAAAATAAAATTATAACAGGTCCGTTTGCTGTTATTGAGCAGTTCAGATTTTATTTTGTATCGCTAGATGAATTTCTTTTTTGATATTTGTCCAATATGTCATTAGAATGTTACAGGGATTTCAATGTAAGAATATGACAGTAAAATGTAAGTAGGCATCATCAGCTGATATCCTGAAGTATTAAGAAATTTCAATGGTACGACTTTCTAGCGTTTGAACTGGGCAATATGGCGTAAAGAAAAATCTTAGATTTTTGTTCTATACCAATTTCAGATTATTTTTCCCTCACTTTCTTTTCTTTAAAACAAATTAAAATGACAGAAAATATTTTCTAAAAACTTCCTTTCATTTCAATTATTCCTTCACACAGAAAATTCGCCCAGCCCTACCATACAGTGAAAGATCAAATCTTACCCGGAAAACCCGAATCTCCAGGCTGGCCTTTCACTCCCGGTGCTCCAGGATAGGCAAACGTCTCTCCAGGTAGACCTGATTAACAAACGGCGCGTCCTGATTATTTACCGTTTTCATGAGCAAGAACTGATGCGTGGATTGAAGGACAGTTGCCGCTCACCTTTGGCTCCGGTTCGACCGAATTCTCCAGGACTTCCAGGGAATCCCGGCGAGCCGTCGTCACCCTGCAGAAGCAGTGATGAGAACTTCAGCCCCACCACCTTGATCGTGCTGGACGCTTATATGAGGAACAGAACTGTTTTTCCTCACCCTCGGCCCCGTCATGCCCGGGAATCCCATGATTCCTCCTTCCCCCTTTGTTCCAGGGAAGCCCGGTGGGCCGGGCCGCCCGGGGAAACCCGGCTGTCCGGCCTGGCCTTTGCTGTCCACGGGGAAGCCGGGACGTCCCGGAGAACCCGGACGACCAGGCAGGCCCGGGAGACCCTTGTTACCTGGAAACACAACGAGGAGGGATGGCATTCATGGAAGATGGGAACTCAGTCAGCTTAAACAAACACTGGTAAATACATTTCCTCAGTGTTGAAACTGTTTCTTAAACTCACCACACATTCATACACTCATTAAAATAGCTCCTTTTCAGAATACAAGTAATCTTTTCCTTCACAGCATGAGTCCATCAAACCACAAAAAGATCAGATTTTTTGTGTTTTCTCCTCTGGTATGCAGAGTGGAAATGTTTGCAGAGACAAAAACAGTCAGGCGCGAGTTGTCTTTTAGGCAAATAAAACCCCATAACAAAAATTATTTTCTGACTCCATGTTTTAGTAAGATGGCCATAACAGACCCACGTTGTGCTGACTGTATATTGGGTTTTAAAAATGTGGCTAAAAACTGGACAAATTTATGAGAAAGAACTGTAGCCAAAATATAGAGTTTGGTAGTAATTGGTTACATTTACTCAGTTCCATTTCCTTGAGCAAATTTTTAGGAACAAAAATTACTCTTAGGAGTATTTTTTCTACTTTTACGTTTTACTTTTTACTGCTCTTACTTGAGTAAAACTTCTGGCTACTCTACCCACTGAATAGAGAACAAACATGTTTTAACCAAAAATTCACCAGACACACACACACACCTGCAGTTTATGTTAAAGTTTCATAAGTTTTTTTTTTTTTTTATTGAAAGAAACTGAGGGAAAAATGCCTTTTTTCCCTACTTTTATTTTGTAATTATGTTATTTATACAAGCTATTTTCATTTTGTTCTTTAAAATACCAAAATTTACACATAACATTATATATTGTTCTGTCTGACTACATCATTTTTGAATATTAATTAATTTATGTTTTGATCATTTGTCAGTAGTTGAGTAGACTTTTTACCAGTTACTTTTTTTTATTTTTACTCTTACTTCGAGTCATTTCTTGGACGGCTACATTTTACTTTTACTTGAGTAAAAATATGTTAATTATGTTATGAGTAGTGCTAATCTTACTTGAGAGCAACTTTTTGGCTACTCTACCCACTTCTATTAAAATATAATGCAGATATAATTTAGTGAAGAGAGTTTCATGGATAACAAAGTCTTCTGACGTAGGAAGATGTTCTCAGGTATTTGAAGAAAATGAACAGTTGTTTTTTTCCTACCTCTAGGTCCAGTAAAGCCCTGAAAGCCGGGGTTTCCGGCGCCCCCTGGTGGGCCTTTCTGCACAAAAGGAGCAAGGCCTGGAGGACTAGGGGGCCCGGGGTTTCCTCTGTCACCTGCGGAGGGTAAAGGAACATGTTTGGGTCGATTGAGGTCGTCCTTTGTGTGATTTCAAGCCAAACAGTCATCATCCCTATCCCTCTGATGTTCACCTTTCAGTCCAAACTGTCCAGGACCGCCAGGAAACCCATCTCTCCCACGGTCTCCAGGAAACCCTTTCCCGCCGGGAAATCCTGGACTTCCAGGACGACCCGGTAGTCCGGGGAAACCCATCAGTCCCGGGAATCCTCTTTCACCTGCAGATTAGACAGAACCTTTTTACTGATACGGACTGCGCAAGTGAGGAATGGACCGGTAGGCGGATCCTGTCCTCCTTACCCTTTCTTCCCGGCGTTCCGGGTCTTCCGGGAATGGTTCCAGGGCCTGGCAGTCCGGGGGGTCCCCTCGGACCTGTTCTTCCATTTTCACCAGGGAATCCTGGGGTTCCTTTCATTCCAGCGGGGCCCGGGAATCCTCGATCTCCTGGTTCACCTTTCCGACCACGAAATCCTGTCGAAGGCGGAGGGTAGGGATGAGAACGGATTAGGTCGGGCTCAACTTCTGGGAATCTAAATAAATAATAAAAACTTAAGACGCGACTTATTTAGATCTGGAACAAATGAATCCATAGAAGTAAAAAAAATAAATAAAAACTTACCTTCTTCAAAATACCTCAACTTACCTCCAATGAATTAAGTTTACAAAGAAAATACAGCAGAAATCAACTGAACAATAACTTTGCGTCTAAGTACCAACACTCGCTGACAGCGTGGTAGACTGCAGGAAACAATGTAATTTATTTTTTACATTGTTTTCTTTGCCCCAGCTGCACTATGTTACACAGACATAAGCATGATGAGCTTCATTTGGATACCGAAGATATCCAGAGGTTTCCAGTGGTTAAGCAGTTATCAGAACAAGTGCGCAATTTCTACAGATGCACCGATTTCTCAAGAGGAGGCTGGAATCAGACTCTTAATCTTTGGCTGATTTGTGAGCACGACGTAAGAAAGCGGGATAGTTCTTGCTAGCAGCAGTGAGTCTTTAGCATGCAGCGTTGCTAGCTTTCAGAGAAGCATTTATTCTGATGTGTGTCCAGAGGCTGTTTTGAATAGTTTTGTGTGGCCACAAATTGTAGCAATGTTACAAATTTGGCCCTGTAGCAAACGCAGGTGACGCATGAACACTCTTTGTGTTTTATTGGGGTGAGATTTTTAATGAAACATGTATATTTTTGTAAATGGAAAATGCTAGGTAGAACACAAAGTCTCTTATACTTTGGTTCTGGTCTGCTTTGTATTAACAGACACAGAACCAAACACCGAGAAGCGTCATTCGGCGTCTATGCACCGCAAATCTGGAACAAACTTCCAGAAAACCGCAAAACACCCGAAACAAAGAGTTCCTTAAAAATCAGGGCTAAAAACCTACCTGTGTAGAGTCGATTCAGTGGAACTTTGATCAACATATTTGATGTGCATTTGCTTGATGATTTTGGTGATGGCACTGACAAAAAGGTAACGTTTAAATACGCGTTTCACTCAAGGTTCGCCGTTTACACAATTATCTTCTTTGTTTTGGACTGGTAGCCGATTCTGTCTCTGCTACAAAATAAAACTCTTAGAAATTTGCCTTTCAGTAACACAATTCCTCAAACGTGTGTCGTTTTGAACATCTTAACCGTTTGTCTTAATTCATCCATTATGGGGACAACAAAAGCTCTCAACTGGCAAATTAGACATTTCTAAAATATTGTATAAATCCCAGAAAAAAGGAATCAGTGCATCTGTGGCGATTACACACTTGAACCGCCTCTGAGTGCAGTTCCAGCCTGTATTAGCGCGGCTCCGCCACCTGGGGTCTCCAGTAGTGACTGAACTGCCCCTCTAACTTCTAAAGTTTAATGTTCTTACAAAAAAAAAAAAAAAAAAAAAAAAAAACGGAACTCGTTTTCAGCACATCTGCAATGCAACGTTAGTAGATGTCAGGCTAAGCTAAAATTGCCATGAGTTTAGATGTGCTGAAAATAAGTCTTTTTAATTAAGAGTGCAAAAATAAAAGAAAAAAAAAAAGCTTTGGCAGCAGCGATGAAGCTAAATAGCATTTGTTACTACGACAATAGTCATGGTGAATTTATGTGCACACCTTAGTGGAACGGTAAAAGCAAGCACATACTTTCAGGGATTATTTTGTCTCGGAAGCTCTCACAAATAAAATATCCATCTTCAGTCAAAACCGTGAGTGAGTGTTTGAGTGGGGTGGGGGTGGGATGAACTCCTTTCCTTTCGAGACCGCAACGTCCAGGTCAGAAACCCTGCACACTGCAGACATTCTTCAGTCCTGCACTACGTCTTTGTTAGCTCTTCCTTGACGACTCGTTTAAAGCTGCAGTATTTGTCCTTGATTTAAAAAAGAGGTCTTTTTTAAATACTTGTTAAATTTATCATTAAGTTGTGACATTATACGACAGATAATCTGTAAAAATCCATTTCCTTATCTCAGCGCCCCCATTAACAGCTGCTGAAACAACCTATCAGAGCCCGGAGCCATCAGTCACTCTTGTGCTCACCCCCTCCCACTTGCTCTTTGCTACAGCTGCTTTACCACAACAGAGACTGCCACAAATGCTAATTCAGCACAGCCACCGATGACAGCAAATAACGGTAAGTTTCCTGTAATGTTAAGTTGTTTTTCCACAATTGCCACACTTGGCAGCATTCAGGAGGTTGATTGACAGTGCTAAGACCCTCCTCCTGGCTCTGATTGGTTGTTCTTGACCAGAAGCGATGCATTTTTGCAGTAGCCTTGGAGGAGGTGGATTAGCTTGATTTTTTTTCACAGATTATCTAAAATCTGACTGTCATGACATGGTGACAGTTTTAATAAATATAGAAAAAACATATTTCTATAAAAGTTACGTACTGCAACTTTAAAGGGGCACAACTGTGACTTGCAAGAATCTGTATCAAACTCCAACTAAACACTGGAATAGTCAAAAACCCATTGAAATATAAAAAGCAGAACTAAAACGCCCTGAATTTCTGACCCGAAAAAAACAAGACTTCAAAATAACCTCTTCTTGTATAATCTAAGTAAATGGAGTGAATTTTCATTGTTTTTCCAGTCTACTTATAAAAATAACACAAAGCAGTTTCACACTAGAGCCATATTAACACAGTCGCACTCACAAGCTGCGTTTCCATTGATCACATAATTGCACAGTTTGACACTTTGAAGATAAATTTGCTTAATGAATTGCCAGTTTCAAAAAAAACTGTCATTTTCTGCTAAAACGTTCTGCCGCTGGGTTTGTTTCCCAAAACTGCAAAGAAAAAAGAAAAAAAAACTGTTTTCGCATCACGCAAGTCATTTGATCAGCAACCGCATGTTTGCACTGTCGCAAGCCACAAAGGAAGTGTTAGGAGCATGACGGCTTCACACACAACTTTAATTACGTTTCCTATTTAACGGACACACCGCAACTGCAAAATTGGGCTTTTTCGACATTAGTGGGATATCGACAAAGCTTTGCGCATACCTGTGATGGAGACGCAGCTAACAAACACGCACACACTCACACACTGACACAAAGGTCGGCAGTCGAACATCGACATGCAGCCGGAGGAAGCTCGAGTCGAACCCGCAACTCCTGGTGTTGCGAGACGGCTGCCCGTCCCTTGGGAAACTGCTAAATTAGCTCGAGTAAAACAACTTCTTCTGTAATTTTCAACTGAAACAAGAACAGACTTCCTTGTTTGTGCAGATGGACATTTGTTTGTCGCGTGGCTGTAAATGGCCTGCAGGCGGTTTTAGGGCTTAAGGCGTGAGCAGCAGAAGCATGCGGACAATTAAAGCAAAGGATGAAGAGGACAGTTAAAAAAAAAAAAGAAAAAAAAAAAAAAAAAGATGGACGAGGAGAGAGTGTCTCACCTGGGCAGCCTACATCGAATGACCCAGCACCAAGAAGTAAAAGGTGGAGAGATGAAGAGGATGCATGGAGGTGATGGTGGTGATGCATGTAGAAAAGGAAAGGATGGTAGAAGGGGTCAACAAGAAAATGGAACAAGGAGAGATACAAAAACAAGAGATTTGTTGGGTAAAACGGAGAACTTCAATCCACAAGACAATGACATGCCGTCTGATGCAGGATGCAAAGGGAATACGATGAGAAACGAGAAGGGTGGACGGACACTGGGGAGACTGGAGGGATGAGAGGTGAAAACGTTAGCTGAGACCAAATCAGAATTTATTTTTTTATTTCAATTCCACCTGAAAAGTCAACCTAGAAAAAAAACTTTACTTAAAAAAAAAAAAAACCCATCAGAGTCCTTGGCAGTGATTTGGAGATTTTGTGTAGATGAAGGTAAAATTGTTCCTCACCTGGTGGTCCGATGAGTCCTTTGCTGCCAGGAAATCCGGGTGGACCGGGGATGGGATTGGTTGAGCCACCTGGAAGTCCGGGAAGACCTACGATACCCGGCCGGCCATCCACTCCACGCTCTCCCTTCAGACCGGAAACACCAGGCCGTCCATCTAAGCCTGAAGATTGAAAGATATGGAGACATTTCTTTAATTTGCTACTGACATTAACTGCTGCAACTCCATTAATAATAATGATAATAATAATAATAATAATATCAATAAATATGTGAGTTTAGCATTCCAGTGGCTCCCTCTGAGACCCACCGGGTGATCCTGGTGTTCCTGGACTCCCTGGCGGGCCCTTGTCTCCGGTTGCACCAGGTATGCCATCCAGACCTGGAGCTCCAGGTCTTACTCCCAGGACTTCTCCAGGCTGGCCTTTGGGTCCAGGAAGTCCTGGAAGGCCGTCTTTCCCCCTGGGCCCATCGTAGCCAACTCCCGGAATACCTGGAACTCCGGGATCTCCTCTGGGTCCAGGAAAACCTGCAGGAAGGACGGGGGAGTAGGGTAAATATTAACATACTCCAGAAATCTTATTATTTGTAATTATTTTCCGTGTAGTTTCTAATGTGTAATTAAGTATTTCTTAACTCAATGCTGCTATTTGACCCTAGAAAAAAAACTCTCAAAAGTCAGATTATAAAACTAATGAATCATGTTTATTCATAGAAATATTTTTTATCTATAGTATTTTAAGGCTCCACTTCTCAAACCAAAGTTCTGTTATTTTTGGCAAATACATTATTTCTATTTGCTAAAAACCAGAATAGTCAGTGAAAAAAATTTTTAGGGATTTTTTTTTGGGGGGGGGGGGGGACTTTTTTCAAATCCAGAAGTTTACATACATTTATCAGTTGTAAAAATAGTTGTCTTTTAAACTGCATATCTTGGGTCTAACGTTTTGGGTTTCCTTCCAGAAACTTCTCATCATAGTTAGATCGAGGCTCTACCAAAAAAATGTCCAAAGCATTTTCTTAAGTTTTCTGACATTTAGCGAGTAGAAATCATTTTGGGTGTTTCTAACTGACAAGAGAAGTTTGGTCTGATCTGATTTACGTTCAGACACTGAGAAAGAAAAGTGCAAGTCTTTTTATTTTGTGCAAGGAAACTTCTGGTTTCAACTGTATCTATTCATGTCCAAGTACAAAAGTTTAGTTCATCCAACAAGCAAGTTCTAGCAACTTGAACCTGGAGGTTTTGATCACTGATTGGCTGACGTATTTAGTCAATTTTCACTTGTTACTCACAAAACAGCTGTTCAATCTCAAATTTGCAGTGGATCTCCAGGATATATTTTTTATTTAAATCTTTCCGACCAGCTTGTGGACTACAGCTCATGGTGGAACCCTAAGCAGCACCAGTTTACCTTGCGATCCTGGTTGGCCTCCAAAACCAGGATCTCCCTTCTCTCCCTTGGGGCCATCAAAACCTGGACCTCCAGAGGATCCCGGGAAGCCTGGCTGACCTTGGGGGCCTGAGACAGAGACCGGGTTGAGCTAGACTAAAACAAAGTCGTCTCTCAGGCAGACATGCAAGCCTCTCCAAAGACACCAACTTAAACAGTTATATTAATATAGAAATGATAAGAATTATTGTTACCTGGCCGTCCAGGCCCGCCAGGAGAACCTTTGTCTCCAGGTTCACCATATATGATGCAAGGTTGCCTATCGCCTGGTAGTGGTCACATACAGGTTAGTACTCACACTTTAAGTACCATATTACTCATTTAGAGGAAACAGAATGGGATTTATCAGTTAGATTTCCCTTTAATTTTGTAAATAAATACACATAATATGACTTATCTACAAGAAAATTCTACCTGCTCATTTACAAAAGAATCATACGACAGAAATCTACCAAAATAAGAGCTCACAGCTAAACTGACTGGTAACTAGAATCCCCTCACATGTCAACAATCACTCAGTCCGAGTCCAGATGAATAGCTCCTCTGTTTGCAGTGCTGGTTGTCAGTCGCTTCCATTCATGCTGTACTTGATAGGGTTAATTTCAGCTTTTAGCCGTGAGGGCAGCGAGTGTGAACATTGTTAGTAGCAAACTGTTTGAGCTGAAGCTGCGGGTCGAAAATGAGGAGCTGGCAGGTTAAACGGTTTACGTCCGGGCTGGGGGAGCGTCTGAGGATGGCGAGCGGTTTTCTCCTCGTCCGATGAAAGTAGTAGTTAAAGTAGGCATTAAAATAGGCGGCAGATTTCAGCAGCTTTGATTGGAGAAAAAAAACAAAGAACTAATGAATGTGATTGTCCAGTGACTGTGACCACCCACTCCACTTTACCCAAGTTACGCCCGAACGCGACTCTTCATCATAGAGATCCGAGACTCTGCCTTTCAGCGTCCCATGGAAATGACTTACAAAGGAAGTTGCTGGTTTTGTTTGGCAGAAGGCTACATTGTCCAGTAATCACCTGCTATGTCTGAGAAAAGTTTAGAGCATTTGCAGAAATGGTTCTCCAAGAAATTAGCGGTTCTTAGCTAAATGAAAGCTCCTTTAATGAAACTATAAGGGCTGCAGACACATTATAATAATCTAGTACATCACTGTTAGAGTAATGGATACCAATAACCAATTCACAGACTGGTTATTAGACAGTGAGGAACTTCACCTTCCTTTGTTATTTATAAGTAAAACAGTTACTTTGTATGGCTACATCGTCATGGCTGAAAGACAAAACCTCTCCAAAATTATTAACAAACTTAGCTGTGTCCTTTGTTAAAAATGCTAAGACAAAAAAAAGTACAATTAACTAAACTTTTTCAAACTTCCTTTAAGATGTTTGAAAAAGAACATTAAAAGCTTTTTGGCTTCCAAAGAACAAGCTGACAAGCTGATAAGCTAGCAAGCTAGTGAATTAGCATTTTTTTTTTTACCTGGCAAAAAAGAAGCTAGCTTGGAATAATACACGAAGTTAAGATTTTGGTAAGTACATTTTACTTTTGACTTACTGGAGAGATTAAATAAGGTTTATTATAATTCCTTTGGACTGATATTAGTCTTTCCTCAGTTTTGTGTTTCTTGCCACCTTTCGTATGTTTAGTTGCAGTTCATTGACCGCATATGTTTCTCAGTGTCTATTTAATCTTCAGTTTCCATAAGTATGTTCACATTTTTTAGCATCAAACATCCAACTTAATATTACTTTGCCTGCATTTGGGTCGTATTCAGCGACCAAAAAGTTGAGTTAGAAAGGAATATTTAGCTAAATTTGCTTACATGCCTCCACCCAGGAAGCCACAGCCATTATGAGTTTCTTAAATTGCAAATATATTTTTAAATGGTTTGTGTTGACATGTGGTTAGCTAAATGTTTCATATATGTCCATATAACGTTGTCCATTGATCAGATTAACTCTGGCTGTCATGTGAACATGAGAAACCCTTCCGGCTCTCCGGTTTCTCCAAGTTGCAAAAAAATAAAAAATTTTGAATTTTGGCTTCTTTCACGAATCCACCAGTTCCACCGCCAACGCTACATAGTCTGTCCCCATTGCTACTCTGACTGGTGGTGGAGGAAGTTAGTTACCCACCCGTTCCCTCTCCGGCGTCAATAACCCCTCCACAGCTGTTGTCACCTGGACAGATACACATGCACAAGGAATGTGAGACAGATGGAGGGACAGGAGGTAGAGAAATGGGGACGGATGTGTGTTTTTAGAGAAAGAGGGGCACAAAGGATGGCAGCATACAAAGCCAGACAAGGTCATTTGCATGAGCCAGTAAAGCAATTAATTTTTTTTTTTTTTTTTTTTTTTCCATCAAACAGTTATAGGCAATCGGATCAAATCAATTATTTCAAGGCTCATCCAGTTAAGGCAGAATCATACTGAGATGCTTGGTTCAGTTAAAAACAGACTATTATCATCATCAGCAGAGGAGAGAGAAGGAGGTGGCACAGTGAGGCATCGCCGCATCTGCCCTTTGCTTTCCTCATTCTCCCTCGGTTCCTGAGAGTGATAATTCAAGCAAAATCAATCAATGTTTAGCATTAGCGTCCTGGGGTGAGACCATTCATTCATACTGCAAATAAAGCCCAGCAGGTTGCTGATGTCTTGTGTTGTTTAGTCCCAGAGAGGAAGAACTCAGTGTCGGTCTTTTTCTTGACGCAAACCAGTAAATTTCGCGTTTGCTATGCTCGCTTGATAAATTTTACTGACAGCCATTTCAATAACTTGTTCAATAAATAATTGAAAACCTGATTAGATTTTATTATGAAAAATTATGATTAGGGGTGCATTCTTATAGCCCTGTTTAGTCCACTTTAATCGAACTCTAGTTCATTTGTCTAGAAAGTCCGGTTCGTTTGCGGAGGTGTGAATGCGCTATCAAACTCTAACGCGAATCAAAAAAAGCAAACTCTAGTCTGCCTAAAAAACCTAGTTATCACTTCAGTTAAAGTGAACTTTATTGTGGTTCAAATGTATAATGTGGACGCAAGCGGACCCGAGACCGCTCCAAAAGCAGGAAGTGGACTATAGCGCAGGGCATTCTGGGTCAATAAAACCAAAACAAACACGTGAGTCTAGAGCTAGCGGGAGAACTGACTTGTGATATTTTACCAAAGACGAAAGAGGAATCCTACAACTGTTAAAATCTGACGCTACTACATTTTTGTTACATTTCCAGAAGAAGAAAGCTGCACTGATGTCTTCTTCTGAGGTTTTTGTGTCATTCTTGATGCAGCACCACCACAGGCGAGGGAGTGAACAGGTTTTTCAATTAGTTTGGATCGTTTGACCAAGTGCAGTGTGAAACCAAACCAAACCAGATGAAAATGTAACAAAATTTGCATTGTTGGTCCCCAATTGAACCAAGTCTACCGATCTATGAGATATGAAAACAGACTTATTGGAGTCTTTTTTTTTTTGTTGCTTTTTTCTTCTCACCTCCTCTGAGACTAAAGAAGCACAGCGGTTGTTTTGCGTGTCAGTAATTACAGTATCATTATTATGCATCATTCACTCAACTAAAGAAGCTTGTGGATTATCGATTATTGGCTGCAGATGAGTAAAAGCGCATTATTACCGTAGTTAACAGCAATCTGAGGGATGAATGGTAGGGGTCTGCCTGACAGAGAAAACCTAAAACACGAGCCTCAACGTATGTGTAGCTCTTCGAGAGTTTTGAACCTTCAACAAGGAAGATCAGGTGCTATGTGTCCGCTTAAAATGTCCTCATATGATTTAGTTTGTTACATTACACTACGGATGTGTGATCTAACCTGTGGGGGAATTCAATTGGCCCCCACTCACTTGTCATGACTTACCTATCGGGCCTGGTGAACCTGGCTGTCCAGGAAACCCAGGGATCCCAGGCTCTCCTTTTTCACCTCGAAGGCCCGGTAGGCCGGGGTAGCCGAATCCAGGATCGCCAGGGGCACCAGGTCGACCTTTGGCTCCAGGAAATCCTGGGAAACCCTTCTCACCGATTGTGCCAACACCACCATCACCCTTAAGAACAATCCAGAAATAATAATAATAATAATAATAAAACAGCAAAAAAATGAAAAACATCAAGAAAGTTAATGGAAAATTAGCAAAAAGTGAATTGGATTTCATTTGTTACAAAGACCACAAGTTCTCACCGGGGGTCCTGGGGGTCCAGAGAAGCCAGGCAGACCGTCTCTGCCGGGGTTTCCTGTTTCACCTGTAGGCCCTCTGGGTCCAGGTGCACCTCGATCTCCCTTCACCCCGAAACTGGGGAAGAACGATTCCCCCTTCTGACCTTTACGCCCAATGTATCCCGCCTCACCCACACGACCCTGCAGAAAACAAAGTTACCAAAGTTGAAACCTCACAAACTTGTGCTTGTTTACAGGAAAATGATAGGAGGATATCAATTACAACATTCAAAAAAAAAAAAAAACAACAAATGATAATAATAATGACATGTTACTTACAGGCGCCCCTGGATTGCCGTTGAAACCAGGAGAACCCGGATTACCGGGCTCACCTTTACGTCCTTGGAAGCCAAAGCTGCCTCTGGGTCCTTGAGGTCCAGGTAACCCGGGGAGGCCTACTCTTCCTCCTCCGCCTCCTCCTCCTCCACAGTTACAGTCACCGAGGTCACCTGAAGGATACAAGGATTGAGAAATAAAAAGTAGCACCATGTGAGGAGAAAAATAAAGATTATTACACATACAAAGTACATAATTATATAAGTAACTATTACATCACATCATATTTGCTAAACAAGGTCAAGGACTTCCAGCTAACCACTTTTGTGATTTTTTTTCTTTTCTCACTCCAATTTTGTAGTCCAGGTTTAATAATGCTGAAGCTACAAGTGGATAAGCAAAGATGTTCAGTTGTTGTATTAAGCCACACAACATGAAACACTTAACGGTGAGTGCTTCAGCAACGTCGATTTCTGGTTGGTCCTGTCTATCGCTTCTGTCTATGGAAACGACGAACACAGCAAACCGGTAAGCTGTAACTAATGCTAAAATGACAACAAACTTTATATTAGACGCGAGTTGTGTTGATATGATGTCCTTGCCATTGTTTTGATAGCAGTTAGCATGGAGCCTTCTGCTTATGTTAGCGCTGCGTGCTAGTTGCTAGCTGTTAGCTTCTTGAAAACATAACTCCTTTGTGTTTGGAACAGCTTTATTCCATAAACAGCTCGTCATTGTTCAGCTGTTTTGTGTCTCAGGGAAGACATTCAGTGATGTTCTTAGTGCTAACGTTAGCTAACTCATTGACTACATTGAGACCTTGCTTACAAGATGTATTAATTCGTATTGTGGTACCATTTTATGGCTAAAGCTTGTAAGGCTAGGGGACAACAAGTCTTCCATTGTGGACATCTTTCAGTCGATTTGGGAATAAAAAGTTTGTGCGCCACTAGATAACCGTATCTCTGCTTTCAAACTACAAACACACTGGAACAGGGTGAAGTGGAATGTTCTGGCAGGTTCTTTTGAAGAGAACGCACAAAACACTATATAGTACATACACTCCACAAATGAGCAACAAGAGAACTAGTCAGTCTTAACCACAGCATCCTTATAGATATACATTTTTAAGCAGCTACTGTGCTGTTTGGGAACATATTATTTTACCGAAAATAAATGAATACGTTTGAGTTTGAGAAAAGCTTATTTTCAATCAACACATTTGTTTATGCACACCTCTAAAGCCTTTAACTCCCGAGTTTCCTGGAAATCCTGTCTGGCCAGGCAGCCCTGGGATTCCAGGAATGCCTCTTGTGGGGCCATCTGCAAACACACACATGCCAACTCAGACAAAAAAAAAAGAAGCTTAAGCTCAGCTACACTGATTTATGTTAGGGATAACAAAAATGGATGACAATTAATTTGTGTTCTTGGGAGGGGAAGAGGGAGACATTTTCTCAACCCCCGAGAAACAGGAAAACAAATCTAGAAATAAACCAAGACAGTGCAAGGGCAGCAAAGTTTCACAGTGCAAAATCAGGGTTAGTTGGCTCTGGTTTTCCATCAGGTTTGAGCTGCTGGTGCAAGATGGGAGGCTTCTGTTTAAAAGCATTTAAAAAATTTTTTTCTGACATGATATTAAAAGTTACAGCGCCCTCCACGACATTTACCAGCCATGGCAATGATGTGCAAAAAGGCTAAGTGGGATCTCTATTGTCACGATGAACTCCATTTTGTTTACCATCAGCCTCGCCAACTTGGATGCTTTTCCACCATTGGTTGTCATGGTTACATCGACACTCGAATGGCCGAATGTCCTTTTGGCACATGTGTAAAGGAGATGGCCTCCTTCACGTTTCAGTTAACTTAAATTACAAATGAGTGCTCCAATTTACATAAGTGAAGTAGAAATCACAAAAATTTGTTCAATTATTTTACACGTCTTTACCCGGGGTGGCCATAAACGTGGAGGGCGCAGTAAAACACCAATGCATTTGGCAAGTACATATTCAGTGGTTTTACATCGATTTTAATAGCCGAGAACTGCACAATGCACACCCTAGTGCATTTTGGGACATGCTTAGAACAATAGAAATACATACCGGACAAGTGAGCCAATTTAGCTTCATTTATTTTGGCGTACATTCACTAAAATAATAATATATTAAAAAATTTTTTTAGAAAAGTTGCAGTCAGGTGTTTTCATTTGAATTTATTTACTACTCGTTTCCAAAGCAGCTCTCGCGCCCCGAACCTTCATGTAAAACCAGTGAATGATGTTTACAGCGGGTTACACCTTGTGGCCAAAGACGAGAAAAGCAGCTTGGAGTAGAGAGACACTCCTATCCAAGTCTGAAGCTCGCAACAGCCTATACTCGCCACTTAATGCTATTCCCTGCAAAGAGTACAGCGCAAAATAAGTAAAAAGAAATCAGCATTTCGGTAGGGAAGTATTGCAAGATGAAAGATGATTTGAATGTTTTTTTTTTTTTATTATTGTTATTATTATTATTATTATTTGAAGGGCAGAATGTTGCCATGGCGCTGCATTAGGGTACCTGAGGAACTAACCTGAGGGCCTGTCAGGAGGATAGATATCACAGGGGTCCCTGGGCCGGCCTTAGACAACAGTAAAATTCAGACAGCTGTTATGATTTAGAAGTTGCTCTTTGTCGTACCTTGTGTTCTTACCAACGAGGCGGCTTTTAGTCAGCAAAAAAAAATAAATAAATAAAGAAAGAAAACTTGTTTCACACCGATTTCAGCTGAGGTACAGTATCATGCGTGCAAAGACAAATCAATCATACAATGAAAACAACTTGAGCTGTTACCAGCTGGAGTAGTCCTCTTCACAATCTGGAAAGGGAAGGAAAAAAACAACAACAAAGATTTAACATTCGGTTCGGTGGAGGGATACCTGAGCGGACTGTAGGACCTGGAGGACCAGGGGGACCAGGAGGACCGTCAGGTCCAGGGGGACCTTGGAAACCCTCAGGGCCGTAAGCTGGTACGCCCGGGTTACCCTTGTCTCCTTTTGGCCCGGCGCCACCAGGAAAACCCGGAGCTCCTGGACTACCTGCGCACACGACATATTTGTTGTGTACAAAGTAGGCACGCTTCATCTTCAGAGTCTTGACTGACACAAACTAGAGCATAATTGCGCAGGTGAAGTAAAGTTTCTAATTTCACGAGATGGTTCTCGTGATTTCCAGACTCAACTATCCACAGTCTCCAGGGTTTTGCGCTCACCTTAAAATGTAAAACAGTAAAGTTTGCCATTAATCTGTGGCAAATATTTGTACAGTACGGTTTTAAATACGTAAATCAAGAAACTGGAAAGCAGGAAGACCAGAAGAGGTAGCAAAACAATGTTGGAAGAAAGGAAGGAAAGAAGGGAGGGGAACAAGACTAGAGAGGAAGCAGAACACTAGGACAGAAGAGAGGAGGGTAGGATTAAAGGAAGCAAGAGAATGAAAGAAAGGAGATAAGAAAAGGACGGAGGCAAAGAAAGAAGGTTTGCGGTTTTAGCATAAATAAATTATTCTGTCAATCAATCTGGAGTGTGACTAGATTTCCTGAAGAAAATTCCTTCACCATACCTACAAAACCTCCAAAAGTCTGCCATTATTACCAATGCGGAAAGCGCCTGGCGGTCCTGGCGGCCCGATGAGTCCTGAAGGTCCCTGATCACCGGTGTTACCCGGAGGGCCAGGAAAACCCGGGTCGCCGGGGGGTCCTGCAGCGAAGGACGAATAATATGGCCACCTGACGGGTTTGTACAATTACAAGTCCAGGTTTCAAATCCACAGTAGTAATACCTTGAACAAAAGATCCAAAATCGCTGATGTAACTTGGAGGTCCTGGGAGTCCGGTGTCACCTTGGTCTCCCTATGGGATGTTCACGTTGAAAACCGAGCAGAGAAAGGAGAAAACAAAATCTACTCTTCACTCTGACAGCCTAAAACACATGCTAAGCTAGCTAAGGGATTATTTTTTTACCACATAGAGAGGAAGTAACATTTTTATGACTGCAGGAAACTAGTTTTTTTTTTGTTTCCAATAAAGGGCAAAGAGCAAAGAGAAGAAAAAAACTGGCACTACCACTCGTAGGTTCGCTAAGAGTGGTAGCTCCTAGATTAGCAAGGAGCTACCTCCACTAGGTTAGTTAAAACCTTCATTAGTAATCAAACTATTACAGCTGTCAGCTAAAAACATTAAGATAAACATGTAAATTACGAGCTGTTTTGCCAAAACTTAAAGAAAAAAACATTTTGGAGCAAGTTAAACTAGCTAGAAGTTGTTGGGAAGCTAACCGTGGTTTTGGTTCAATCCAGAGACAAAACTAAAAACATTTTCCGCTTGTTTTAATCCAACAGTAAACAGTAAAAAATGGATGTTAAAAATCTTCAGATTCACATTTCTTTTACCTTGGGTCCTAGGAATCCTGGTTGTCCCGGGAAACCTGGTTGCCCTGGTAATCCCTTGAAATAAAGAAAAACCTTTTGGTTTGACTTAAGAAAAAAAACCCGACTGCACAGTGAAGCATCGCAACACGTAAACAAACAGGACGCAGACGCTATCATTGTCAAATCGACAGAGATCCATAAGGTACTGTGTGAAAATCACCTATTTGTATGTTTTTTTTTCTTAAAACTTTTTCTGTGAGTTACTCTATCTGATTATATATTGAGTATTTTCTTTTGATATTCGTCATGATAATTTCACATCAACAACAAAAAGTGCTTGCAAGGGTATATGTGGAAGTAAAAATTCACTTGGGTCAACAGATGAGCTTACTTTCAGTCCAGAAGGGCCAGGCGGTCCGACAAAACCCGTAGGACCCTATTTGAAACAGGGTCAAAGGTCAACCACAGAATAAAAGTTCAGATACAATTCTACAACTTTTTTTTTTTTTTTCCTGGAAAACAGAAAGTAGTGTTTAGGAGCCTTACTCTTGGTCCTGGGTATCCGAGAATGCCCTGTTCCCCGTATACACCTCTAAAACCAAAAGGTCCCTGGATTTAAATGATACAAAGAAATCTAAATGTAATTTAAGGCCAAGGATTTATCACATAGAGGTCACCAGAGGTTCGCCTTAGGTTTGGTGTTACAAAAATCTTTTTTAAGTGAATGTGCAGAAGTTCTGTGGCGATACTTACAGGTGGTCCAGGTATCCCAGGGTATCCTTTTATTCCCTTTGGACCAGGATCACCCTGAGAAGAGACACAGAAAAGGTGGTGGGATCGAAAAAAAAAACAACAACTTTGTTTCAGGAACAATGAAAATTATTTCTCAGGTCATATTAATAAAATATCAGTGGAAAGTTGATGATTTTACATTTTTCTCATTTAACTTACCTTTGGTACTCCACAAAAGACACCGACACAAATAGCTCCATTGGGTTATTTATTGCTTCAAAGGTGTTACACTTTGAGATTCTGTACCTTGGCTAGCTAAGCTAAAACCAAGCCCCTCCAAGCAGCTGCTGCCTTTGTGACTTGCATTATTTTGGCACAAGTTAACAAATATCAGGTAGTTAAGAGTGTCAGAGAGAGCAGGTCTTGATATTAAAAACCTAAACTTGTAATTCATTTTGTATCAATTTCAGTTGCCTACAGGCAATTTGCCCCATCCATCCCTCCCTTCTTTCCTCTTGAAGCATTAGCTAGCAGTGCCATTTAAAATGAGTTCATTTTTTATGGTTAAGAATAATTTTCTGAAGTACTGTAGATAAATTCTCATAGAACTTACTCAAATCTTACATAATTCCATTAGCTGTGTATTAAGATGTGAAAACTTTGCATTAAATTTGGTTCTGATCCCAGTTTGGGGCATGTTGACTCTTATAAAATACAAGTTTATGACCTCTGACTGTCAAATAGGAGAGCTCAAATAACAACACTGCCCTCACGTTAGACCGTGAGTCGACTGTAGAATATTTGTAGCATTTGTTGGCTGTTAATGCCGGTCCAAAACAAACCCTGGTAAACAAAAGAAATTGTCTACAACAAAACCAAAGCTACAAAGGTACAAAGTAGCTAACTGTATGCTAAATACTGAGTACTAATTAAGCATTCCACTCAGATGACGTATGCCTAATGTACCTGGGTGGACATTTTAAATTAGCAACCCATGATTTTGTTTTTTCTGATGCACGGTCTATTTATTTATTTTTTTTATCTACCACCTTTCAAGATGGGAAAAAAAGAACAGACGGAGATACATGTTGATTCTCATATTATGTAAGAAAATTCTGATTTTTAAAGGCTTTTTTACGCATCTTTCCCATTAAATGTGGAAGGCGCCACATGGTTTATCAATGTTCACCTGTAAATAAGAAAAACTGATTTCTGAATCCCCATATTTGAGTTTCTTTCTCAAAAGCAAACTTTAAAATCAGAGCAGCCATTACACCATGTAGATATAATCTGTAGTGAAGCCATGGAAGTCCAAAAATGTAAAAAAAACAAATAAAAAAAATCCTCCATTCATTATTACTTGGTACAAAGTTGAATTAGCATCTCAGCAAACACACTGTGGCTGTCCGATCTCAGCTGATCCACACCACTTCCTGCTTCCACACAGAGTCTAACATCAGAATGTCGTGGAATGAAGTCGACGTTGCGTTTTCCAACAAACCTGCAGTCCTTTGTCTCCTTTGGGAAAACCCACAAACTCCACAATCACATTGATCAACGGCTGGCCAGGCTCGCCGGGCAAGCCCACGTCGCCCTGCATGGCGTGATCATGGAAGAGAGACGGCTGTTTACACGCCGCAGTTTTGACCGTTCGGCGGCGGCGAGTCAAAGAGAGGCGGGGCGTCGGGAAGCGCTTGTGTAGCTTCGGCGAGTTTGTCGGAGGACGGACTCAACGGGGAGCCACAGGAGAGGATGGAGGGAGGAGAGAGGAGAGTCTGGGGGTGACGGTGGGAGGCTGGTCTCTGACATAAATTTGCCTAAATTATTTGAGATGGTTACAACTCATTTGCAAGCATTCAGACTGAAATTCCGGTCAAAATGCCTCCGAGCTGATTAATCTTAGAGCTCCAAATTACAGATGCATATAGATATCTGTATCGGTCCGGATAAGGAGAAAAATTAAAAAGTTGGTTATCGGTGACAATATGCCAGATCCATAAGGGCATAATCCATAATTTACTTCTATTTCAACAGCATTTTTGTTTGTTTTACGTTGACCTTTTTCAAACTTCTCAATTTCACAATTTTACGTGCCTCGTAGTAATTTCTAGGAATTGGTATATTTTGATTCTCCTGGATAATCACTATATATTTATCCCTGGAGTGAATTCATTTAAGCTGACAAACAGTAATGACATTTCTGATTGGTCGACAACAATCAGCAACAAATTTTATTCTGTCGGAGAGCGTGCCAATTCCCACATTTGTGAAGAAAATGAATGTGTGGGTTGAGCAACGTGGCAGAGATTGTTGGCCGCATCCATTAAAAACTCACTAAATTCTCATTCATCATATTTCTTATAAATCCACAGCTGCAATTAAACAAGAAAAAGGATCTAGTTTTGTTTGGCCAAAACAATTATCTAAACCTTTTGCTCAGATTTTTATGTTCATAAGATGTTTCTAATTCTTACAACAGTGCATCGTTTGAAACTTGGAATTATTTTTTTTGACTCCAGTTTGTAAAAATGTGTGTCAAACTCCAATGGAGAGACAGAAGCTTAATAGGTGCTTCTCAGATGGACCACTTCCTGTACACATCTCTCCCCAAATCCTCCTCCTCCCTCTGTTTCTCTCATCCTCCCCTCCATGGCTGGAAAGTTTGCTGCAATCACTGCTCCTCTTCTGTTCTCAACCTTGAAAACTTTCTAGTACATTTTATTTATTTCCTCCTTTTGGTATAAGACCCGACCATATCTGTAAGTTTTACTGTATGCGTGGGCGTGTGTGTGTGTGTGTGAGTGTGTGACAGTGCTGCAGCCTCTGTCCTTCCCTCGCTGTGTTACCTGATCTCCTTTGTAGGCAGTGACAATTTTTTCGCCGCTAAGAGACTGGTCACCGGGAGAACCGCTGGGTCCGGGAAGACCCACATCGCCCTGGAGTCCGAAATACACACAACACACCGTTAGCCAATCAGATGGAGCGGTTGGTTTGTGGAGGGAAGAAGGAATAGAGTAGAAGATGAGGAAAATAAAAATAAGAAGGAGGAGAAAAGGGCAGAAGTTGGGAAAAAAGGGAAAGACAATTGGAGAAATGAAGAGTATTTATTATTATTACTGTGGCTGAAAAATTACTTAAAAGGTTATTTAATTTTACAATTAAGTTCACAGTTTGCAGACAACATAAAATATTTTGTTTGTCTTGTTTTATTAACTTATTTGTCATCTTGTTTCTAACGCGAACTTAGAAAATATGAGACTGAAACGTAACATAACATGGATTTGGATTTGAGCTGTACGCTACTCTTCGCTGTTGACTTTCACCATAATTTGATTAATGCCATTAAAAAAAAGAGGACAGGTTTACACTTTAACTTGGGCCTAAATTAAATAATAGTCCGCAGTGCTGCCAATTTGAATGCAAAACATTAATTCTTTGGTCTGTGTTCGACCACTAGGCGACCTGCTAGATTTTTGGAACCACAAGGGGGCAGGACCAAGCACACGTCAAGCAAAACAAAGGGATGAGAAAAAGAAGAAGAAGAAGAAAAAAAAAAACAAAGTTTGTTTAAAATGAACACAGTTGAGAGATTTGCTGTTCTTCCATTGTGGACAAAGATATCAAAACTGCAATCTGGTAAGAAATACTTAATTCTCTAAGTTCTTTTCTTCTTCTCCTCTTCAGAGTCGCTAGTATTTAAACTAGTGTATTATCGCCCCCTAAGGGACTGTGGTGAAGCTGTACAACTCAGGGTGGAATATGGATTTTCAGCTAAGCTAAAGATATAAATAGTTGTGTGTGCTTTCACACAAAGTCCAGACACACAGAGGTGCATTCTTCTATGTGTGTATGCTCCGAATTTTGCAGTCATGGAAAGTTTTGCCACAATGATAAAAATGTATGCAGTTTGTGGACTACGCTTAAAGCTGCAGTATGTAACTTTCAAAACAATGGGTTTTTACTTGACATATTTGCTAAAACCATCTCTATATCCTTTATATTTGTGAAAAGAAAATAAACTCCTCTTACCTCCTCCCTGCGGTTCTACTGCCATCTGCAGAAATGCACCGCTCCCGGTCAGAAACAAGCAATCAGAACAAGGAGGAGGATCTTAGCGCTGTCAATCATGCTTGTGTACGCTCACACCGTAACCCATTCTCTCGGCTACGCTGCAGCTAGCACGCCACACCGGAACCTGTCCTGAATGCCCAGGCCAGTTAGCATAATCACCAATGATGTCAGATAAACACTTTTCCTGTAATAGTAATAGTATGTTGTCCCTCCACCACCAACGCATTGAGCAGCGCGTACAGGAGCATGATTTACAGCGTCAAGACCCTCCACCTGGCTCTGATTGGTTGTTTCTGACCAGGTGCAGAGTATCTCTGCAGAGAGAAAGCAAAGTAATTAGATTTTTTCGCAGATTATTTGTCTCGTCATGGTGAAGGTTTTAACAAATATGTAAAAAAAAACAACAACAAAAAAAACGTATTGCTTATCAAATTTCATACTGCAGCTTTGAAGTATGAATTATTATTAAAATTGCCTAAAAAGGAAAGGTAAAAGGAAATCTGTAAAAAAAAAGGAAAAAAAAAATTTGTTCAGGTTTAATACAATCAATATTTCTACCTGCCATAAAATGAAATGAATATAAATTTGTAATAGAGAAAAAACCAACAGGAGAGAAAAGAAAAGAATAGGATGAGAGCAAGAGATTAAGAGATGTGATTTCAGATTCTTTTTTTCTTATCTCTTTATGCATTTTTTTAAACAACAAAAACACAATTCTTCCTTTCCAAACATCACATCTGGATATTCCCTGTCTCCCTTGATGCCCTCGAATCTTATTCAGTGTGTGAGGATTTGCTGGAACATACCATACACATGCATCGTGTGAGGAAGATGAATGTTAGTAGAGTGTGTGTGTGTGTGTGTGTGTGTGGCCGAGCTGGATGGATGGATGAGCAGGTGGGGGGTGGAAGGGTGAATAGGGAGTGGAGAGGGAATGTACCACCAAACAAACACACGTGATCGAGATGAGTAAGTGATTGGATGCAGGAGCGGGGAGCAGTGATTCCAGCAGTCAGTCGCAGCCCACAGACCCTCACCCCCTGGAGCGACAGCTCGGAAATTTCCCATAACAAACTCAACGCGCCTTTTCCAAATTGACGAAAACCTGAATGATCTGGACGATTTCTTAAATGAGTTCAGACGAATGAAATCTCAGAGCTGCCGTTCCACAGTGAAGAAATGAAGTGTGAAGCCCACAAAACAACGAACAACTCTCCAAATCTGAAGAACGGGGAGGAAAAAAAAAAAAGAAGAAAAAACTTTTTTCTTTTCAACATTTTATTAGATTTGATCCCCTTCCTCTTTCAAGGAGGTTGTTTTTGTCTCGGAGGCAACCCAGGTGATTTTAGAGGGAAAAAAAAAAAAAAAAATGAATCAAGCAATGGTTGAGGTGATTTTTTTTCTTTTTTTTTTTTAAATATCAGTCCGTGCCGATCAGAAGACGCAGGGATGCAGAGTGTGTTAAATTGAGGAAAAAGATGGAGGAGGGAAGTTAGGCAGGTTACGGAGCCACCACCGAACGTTTTCCAGCATGCACAGTGTTCAATGAAGACATCTCAGACACAAATTCACTCAATTAGACATGCGGGCAAACAAATATCCACAAACACACACGTTCAAAATCCTACTAACGTCTGATTTCTGAGGCGTTAATCTAATCTGAGAAATGTTGACAGGACAACATAACAGCTAAAGACAAACGGAACATTTAATTTGCATTCCTGAACTTCAGCACTGCAACACATTCCACAAAAACTGGGGAGATTTCACTTTTATCAATTTGTAATGTTGCTTCACCGTAAAAAAAAAAAAAAAAAAAAAAAAAAAAAAAAAAAAAAAAATTATATTTTTGCATTAAAATGGGAAAAAATATTTATCTTTTTTTTTTTCCTTTACAT
>CAEGAE010043573.1:0-17567 GCA_903067095.1 Girardinus metallicus
ATTTGACATCTGCATTCGTCACACAGAAACATCTACCAGCTCTGTGACGTCATGATGCTCTTTGCCACCATTTGTTGGGATGATATGAAATGTATTTTCCGGTATTTTCAGTAAAGCTACCATCTAAAGCCGCCGCCGTGTTCAGTCTGTCCGTTTATCTGTATCAATAATCCCACCGGACTCCAGGCGTCGCTGCCGTCATTTTAAGATGCTTATTGGTCCCCGGAAAAAGACAAAAACTCGGACATTATCATGACTCAATAAAATCCTCCCAGGCCTAACATGAAAACTGGACGTTATGCTGCTAACACTTAGCTTTAATTGAGGTACTCGAATCACTCGAGGAATCGTTTCAGCCCTAATAATCTTACAATACTGACTTGACTCTCGGCATTCAACTTTAATCTCAAAATTCTGACTTTAATCTCAAAAACCGAATTCTGTTTTGTTTTTTTATTCTCTCAGAGTCGGACTTGTTTGTGCACAATTAAGCAAGTCTTATCCTAATACTCAAATCCACTAAACAAATTTGGGACAGGTTTTCAGTGTGTACAAGTTTCAGTTAAATTCAGTTCAGGTTCAGAAATACTTTATTGATCCCAAAGGGGGAAGTAAATAAAAACCTACAAATGCTACTACAAGGAAAAAGCCGTGGTGTGATTATTCTCTCGACATAATTGACATACCGCTGGAGGTTTTTGGTTAGTTTCTTTGGGTTTTGATACGGATTGACAGAATTCTGAGATTAAATTCGGGTTTTAGGTTTCAGTAAAATGGCCGCTCACATTAAGTCTAAGTTTGCTGGAGATTTCTGCACGTTTAAAGGGAGACGTTTCTCTCCACTGCCACCAGATGCTTGCTCAGGATGACCAGCTCTGCCTCCTTATCTGCTGGCGCCGAGTGCATCCGGGTCAGAATATGACTATATAATGAACTGGACCGATTCCAATCTGAACTGAATTGGATTCCATGGATTGTCTCATAAAGTGCCTGCAGATAACATTTGTTGCGAATCGGTGCTGTATGATGGTAGAAAGACGGTGAAAAGCCGAGTAGCAGCTTTTTTTTTTTTTTTTGGCTGCCTCAATAAGCTTAGCTGTCAGCGATGCACTTACACTGACAGATAACAGTCATTATTGAAGCCATAAACATCCAATGATGTCGCTATCAGAGGCATAAACTCATTTATGGGGACGTGTACAATAGATGATGATGTTCCCTTCGATGAAAAAGCAGTTAAATCTCCTTTTTGAGGCGTTACGTGACGGAGCAGAAGCAGGATCATAATAAGGAGGGAGAGAATAAAAACCGTCTTCCACCAAGAGGAACTAAAATATCAACGTAATTTTCTGAGCACAACACAGGCCGTGTTTACGTCTGATTACTCTCTGACGGTTTTGAAGGTCAGGACCTGATTCACTGGTAAGTTAAAGCAGAAGATGGATGTTAACAAGTGACAAAGAAATCAGAAAGAAGAAGGTCAAATGGAAAGATTTCGTTCTGCTTGTTCAGCTATGATATGTACAATATAGTGAAATTAATGTAAATTACCACGTTACCATGATGGGTTTGTGCTTACCTTTTTGTTTGTGTTTGTTCTGTTTATAAGTGGAAACTCAATAAAAGTTTTAATTATAAAAATGAAATCAGATCAGTGCGTCTCTACCGCAGGCTTGGGCGCACACATCCTCTACATTTGGTCCAATACAGCAAAGTTTGTAGGAGAAAATTCTTACTTTTGTTGCTGAGAATTAAATAAAAACATTTTATAGGCTTAAATAAGTGGAAAGTAATAAACCCGAAAAGTTAAACGACTGTAAAAGTTCAGTCAAATGTAAAGTGTTGCATGTTATATATGGTTTTTACGGTTTAAAAAGCAGAGATAATTCCCAATAATGTCTTTTAAATATTTTGTTAATTGGAAAAAAGCAAAACATTTTGCCCCTGGCTACTTTAAAGTTGGGGATTTTGGCCCCTGGTGCAAAAAATTGTAGACTTTTTGCCTCAAAAGAAGAACCTCCGCACACTTCAAACCTTTACATTTTGTCAGTTTTTGTCTTTTCTATCTCCCATTTTCCAACTTTCCCAACCTTCATCCCTCTTTTCCCCCTGCTCTTCATCCTGTCACCGTAATTGGCTGAGAAAAATTATGCAGACTTATTTAGTCCTCTCTGAAATCTCTCTTCGCTCGACTCACGCAAGATTAATTGCCTGGAGGAGCAGAGCAGCACTTGTTGTCCTCTTAGTTGAATTAATGTCGGAGCCGTTGAGCAGTCATGTTGCAGCCAAGCCACTGAGGTCTCTCTCTGTTCGTGTTATTTTCAATATCCATTTCTGTATAATAAACCCTTTAATGCTACCAGCGACTGGGAATGTTTCCTGTGAAGTTGGCGTCCCGCTGGGAACTTCTGTTGATCACGGCTAATTTAGACCGAATCTATCTAGGATCAGAAAGGAGATTTTTTTTTTTGGGAGGGGGTTTTTTTATGGTACAATGAAACTGATGTAATTATTGTGCAATGTTTGTAATGTGAGAGGTTTGATGAGTGTTATCCCAGTCATGGGAACTTAGTTCTGGAGCTTTATGAGGAATTGGGTACAGGCTCGCGGATGTGGAGTTGCAGCTTAGCTCATGAGAGGAAATCGAGAGAATATGGCTGGGAATGTCTGAGAATGAAAGCTAGCGCTCGGTTCCGAGTTAAACGTTGAAATATTTTGCATTTTAAATAGTTTGTAAAATGATTCTGGGTCATGGTTTGCTTCATCTTTGCTCATGAGTCTGTGATGAGGTGAATGAACCTGAAAAATGAGGCGCTGTAAAGTTTGTACAGTAGAAGCCCAAAGTCTGGCTGAAAACTGTACACTGTTATTTAGTTAAGGTGAGAATCAGAAAGATTTGTTGGACTTATTTTATATTTGTTCGCCACTGAAATCGTTTTTCTTCTAGAAAGATTTGCAGCGATGAAGATAAATACGTAATTCAGATTCATGTCAATGGTTTTCAGAAAAAGTTGAAAGGAAGTTGGAGTTTAGAGTTTTTGAGAGAAACGGAGGGATTTACAAGTCAGCGTTGCTTCCTTGCTTCTTGCAGTGACCATCAAAACTGGTCTTACTTCCTCACTTACATCCTCATTGGTTCAAAATTATACATACATGTTTAAAAATATACTTTTTTTTGTCCATTGTGGGTCTTTAAGTTTCCGGTTGAGGTGAGTTTTTTTTTGAGATCCCAGGAGTTTAATGTTAGTTGGTATAATCCATTTACATTTGAGGCACTTTTGTCCTAAATTAATGATTTTAGTATCTCCAAAAAGATTTTTACAACTGAGTTATTTGACTTTGGTCCTGTAAAGAAGATGCATTATAGAACCATTAACCTCATTTATTAAATGCATATATTTCAGTCCGTGTTGCAGTTAACATCTTGGACTCTGTAATTCAAACCTTTGCACACATTTCAGTTCAGTTGTTTGCTTGAGAAAAAAGCTTAAATGAATCATTAAAATGCCAAAGCTAATTTAAACATATTAGTGATAATTGCACGGTAGTTACTTCCTGGAGCTGCGATCAACCTTATCTTAATAATCCATCGCTTCTGGATATTTTTCTTCAAAAGTTTGTTTTGCACCTTGAACAAATTTAATTGAAACCGCAAATTTTTTTCTCAGGCTTTGACTCCAACAATCGGTTTCAACTCGAACTGTACCAGTGATGAGGAGGAAGACGCCTTCCTCCCTGTAGGAGTACAGGGAAAAATGTGCGATTCATCTGTGAAACTTGTGAGACGACGTCGTTGTTAGCAGCGTTTCCTTAGCGGGGATAAAGGATAAACGTCGTGGAGAGGATAGAAGCTACGTCTGCTGCAGCTCCCATTATTTTCCTTTCTGCTGACATTTTTCTGCCAAGCGTGCAGCATCTTTTTAACGAAGATCACAGCCGTACAACGCGGGGTCACGCGCTCTTTTCTAATCCTTTCTCTGTTCCTAACGCAGCAGCAGCAGAGCTGTCACATGCATCCCTTTGTTCACACAGCAAATAAGCCTGTTTGCTTGCTCTTCCCTCTCTGCTTCGTCTCTAACAATGTGCATTGTGAAAGGTACCATTGTCGCTTTTTTTTCTCCCGTCTGCGGAGGATTAAAAATATTTTATTTTCTCTCTTCCGCTGAGATCCAGTAAACATCCACCGACAGCGGAAAACCGAAGCTGTAAAACTAATCTGGATCCGGTTCAGACCCGGGATCAGTTGTCGCAGAGCAGATGCCCAGCGATGATATAAAACAGCCTTTTGTGTGTTTTTGTCTCAACAGAAATGGGACGCTTTGGTGGATGAATGTAAACAAGCGAAACAACAAATTTGTTGTTTGGCAGTTTAACTTTGTGTTCTGCATAATTGAGTTTGGGGCCTGCAGGGAGGCTCAGATCATTCAGCACAAAATGAAATGGATTTGCTAATACAAGCTGATGTTGCACCAAACGTCTCCTGGCTCCGGCTCAGTCAAGTGTTTCGTTTTGAGAGAGACGGAGGGAATCGAGCTGCGAAACTCTGCAGAGGTTCGAGTTCGTCAGAACTGGATTTACAGCTGCATGAACTTCACATTTACACTTTCACATCCACTAGCTAACACTTTTTTAGGGGGGAATTTGCGATAAATCAGCACAAAACAATCCAGTAAATTAATTATTATGTTTCTATTTGAGAATAAAAATCTGAAAAGTGTGGCATACATTTGTATTAAACCTACGTTATTGACATTTACATGTGATTAAAAAACTAAATTGCTACTTAGAAATCTGCAAAAATAGTTTTTCTGTTGTCATTTTTCCTTTTCTCCCATTTTCTTCTCAGAAATCAAGCTTTACATTTTTTTTCCATTTCCCCCCATTTTTTAAAATAAATTTTTCTTTTTTTCTCCTTTGCCCCCTTTTTTGTCTTTTTTTCTATTCAGAAACGGAGCATTTTCTTTTTTTTTTTTCCCCCATCCTATTTTGTTTTATCTTTTTTCAGTCCCTCTTGCTTCTCATCCCTCCCACTCATTTTTATTTCCCCAAGCTGGAACATTTTCCCCTCCCATCTATTTCCTTAGCAGTATTATACCTGCTGGACAGCATAAGATATTGACAGTTGTCCTGAAAAAGTAGATTTCAAAAATGTTCTGATAAGGTGCAAAGGTCAAAACGCCCATCCCTAATCTGAAGCTGACTTAGATTGAAAAAAACATTTATTCTCAATTTATTGTGACATTAATATGAGTAGCAAAGGTTATATTAATAATTGTTGTTCTCTTAATAACCATTCTCCAAATGGTTAAATTTGGTCATAAAATCTATATATTTTTTTGGTCCTGCTGGTATTGAATAGGTGAGAAAATAACTTTGGTGCCCAGCATCTCCATTAAGCCCTAAGAACTACCTCAGCAAGGTGTTAGGATGAAAGATAGCGAGAAATTTAAGCCACCCAGGATTTTCACCTCCTCAGCTCGGACGCTAGTTTATAGTACACTAAATCCTACGAGGACTGGTAAAATGCAGAATGGATTTATTGGCTGCGTTGGGAAGTTTCTGGAGATGTAGGCTGAGGTGAAACTGAGGGCTGAAGAAGGCAGAGTGACTTCAGGATGAACTTAAAGCTTCAAAATAAGCTAAAACTGAATAAAGTAGAAGTAGTTGTGTTGCTAAAGTAGTGACTTTTCACCATTTTCTCATGTTACAGTCACAGACTTAATTTTTCATTGGGATTTTATCCGACAGCGCAACATAAAGTAATGAATCAGAGAGAAATGGAAGGAAAATGCTGGTTGGTTTTCAAAATGTTTACCAGATAAAATTCTGAAAAGTGTGGCAAGCATTTGCATTTAGAGTCAACAGTTTTTGCATGAGTCCTGAACAGTCATGAATCAACTGGAAAACTACAAAATGTGCTTGTTTTTTGGATAAAAATATGCCAAATATTGAAAACTGTTTTAATTTCCAGTATTGTCTGAATCAGAAAAGATTTGTTTCCACATGTTTTCACACAGGAATTTGTTCTGCCATCTTGTGCAGCCGCTTAAGAAAACAACATACACAATAAAAGTAAAGTGCAAATAATGTGTTGATGCATTAATGTAATGAGAAAACTCCAATAAGGTTCACATCATTTTCACTTTCACCATTTTAAATATTTTTCCCATCAGAATTTGTGCTTTGACTATTTCTAATGCCAAAACAAAGCTTTTTTTTGTTTTTTTTTTTTGTTTTTTTTTTGCACATATTAGACGGGTAACAATCTGTAGATTTAGAATCTGGAGTTGCTGAATACTGCGACCTTTATGTGAGAACATGAAGTGTTATTAATTTTGTGCTGATTTATTTTAGTTTGAGACTAAACTGTCTCACACTAAAGGAAGTTTTTTTTTTTTTTTTTGTTAGGACAGTTGGCATAACCTTTAATTCTGATTTTATTTTATGCGCACATATAAAGTTTCTAGTTTGTTCATGTTTTCTGACTATAAACCCTCCCAAGTTTCCACTTGCGAATTGATTCAACTTCATTGACTTCCTGTTTAATTTAAAGTTGATTTAAGATTCATTTACTGACTTGGAGAGTCTGGACAGAAACTTCTGTTCAGTTCAGACTCTGGAACTTTCTTCCTCCGGACTTGATCTTGGTGATCTTGGTGAGCTCTGTGGTCTCTTGTAAAACCTTACTCTGGAAAATCTTCTTTTCCTTAATGTGTCTTGTTTTGAGTTCTTAATTGGTTCTGTATAAAAACACTAGAACCAGTTTGTTTTGTTACATATTTTAACCCAGTTTAGAGCCGTTTAACATCGCCTAGAAAAACAAAAGCTTACAGATGTTACAGATGAGCCTGTCACGATAACAAAAATTGTCCCAGAAGTTATTGCGATACACAATAATATCTTTGTTTTGAGATCACTGGTAATGCAAGAGCACATTCTCAGAAATAAATAAGCTTTATATTACAATGAACGTTTAACACTGGAACTGGAAGAAATTTTAAATATCCAAAAGAAATAAGTAAAAGAACAGAAAGTAAAATGAATAATTAAGTCTCTGTAAACAAAACTGTCCTTTGAGGCCAAAGGATCAAACTGAAGACTTTAGTCATCCAGTTTTTGGTAGAAAGAGAGAAACAATAAATCATGCAGATGAAAATTATGGAGCTCATTTTAATTTACCTTTGGATTAATTGATTTACTGTGAATTACAGAAAACTACTCTTTGGGATTTACCCACCGAACAAGTTATATTACTGATGTACTTTAGCCACTAGGTCGTTGTGCATTCATGAAAAGTTGGTCTGAAAACGGGATTTGTCCGGCATCGCTCAAGCTAAAACTCGTGTTCCCCAGCAGAGGGATTGGTCCGTTCCTTCCCTGGCACCTTTTGTCTTTTGTTGGAATAAAACGGTACCTGTTTTGCGAACCGGAGTTGCTCAGAAACCGATGAGCGAAGAGTCAGTTGAGGAATCCCTTCCCCTCAGCCTGCCGTCTCCCCACCTCCAGTCGGAGTGCGACTCCTCTAATCCCAGCCCAGGTTGGCTCCGGAGTCTCCAGGGTTTGCCGAAGCTCTCGGCCTTATTGATTTGTGTCACTCTGTCCCAGCTGTGACTTTGATGTGACAGTTTCATTTGAGCTGCGCTCTCGGAGTGTTTAATTAGATTTCAGAGCCGGGGCTCGTCTCCTGGGGATGGAGGTGGGGGAAGGGGATTTGATGATGGGTTTGTGTAAAAAGAGATGAGGGAACTTTGGGTACTTCTAAGGTAGAAGCCAACTTCTGTGTGTTCATGACTGTGAGAGAGAGACGTGCCAAACCTTCACATGCGTTCCACATCGGCCTGGATTAAAGCCTAAACTAGCAAGGCTAATACCATCACACCTTAAATCCACTCTCTCTTACTCAGAGGAACCGCTCTTAATCTGCAAGGGCAATATTTAGAGTGAAAAGAAAGTCTCTGCTGCCAGCAGGATTCTGGGTTTTCCACTTGGTGCCAACAATAGTCTAAACGGCTGCTGGTGTGATTCGAGAATGCCCCTTTAAAGGTAGCAGTCACTGGTTTTCATGCTTCACTTGGCGTAAGGGGGGTTTGACGCAGAAAAGGTCTTAAAAATAGCATTTAGTTTGTTTTGTTATAAGCGCTGAATGTTTCTTAAATTGACTTTTAAAGATCAGTTCATTTCAGAATTTAGTTTTTGTCAGTCCAACTATTTTAGAGTTTGATCAGGAGACGGCCCAATGCAGTCCAGATCCCAGGATTCCTACCTGGTCTGTATTCAGTCTTTGGTTGTTTGTCCGTCTGTCCGCCCCTCTGTTTTTGCCATCCGTCCCTTTTTCTTTTTTCTTGTCTGTCCATTTCCTCCTAATTCATCCATTTGTCTGTCATTCAGTCTTCTTGTTTGTCAATTCACTCACCATTTGCTGCTTGTTGGTCCATTTGACCACCCGTCTGTCCATTTGTTGGTCCATTTGACCACCCGTCTGTCCATTTGTTGGTCCATTTGTCCACCCGTCTGTCCATTTGTTGGGCCACCCGTCTGTCCATTTGTTGGTCCATTTGTCCACCCATCCGTACATTTGTTGGTCCATTTGTCCACCCGTCCGTCCATTTGTTTGTCCACCCGTCTGTCCATTTGTTGTTCCATTTGACCGCCCATCTGTCCATTTGTTTGTCCACCCGTCTGTCCATTTGTTGGTCCACCCGTCTGTCCATTTGTTGGTCCATTTGTCCACCCGTCCGTCCATTTGTTGGTCCATTTGTCCACCCATCTGTCCATTTGTTGGTCTATCTGTTGGTCCATTTATTGGTTCACTTGCCTGCTTCTTTGTTGGTCCATTTGTCCTCTTGTTGGTCCATTTGACCGTCCATTCTTTATCCATTTAATTTTTTTAATCTCCTTGTTTGCCCATCCATTTACTTGTCCATAAGTTTATTCTTCAAACCATTCATTCAAAGGTTGGAGATTTTTACTCTGGCGAAAGTATTGAATGTTGACATGGAGAAAATTGCTGAACCTAAAAAACAGTTCATTAGCTTAGCTGCATAGCTAAAGCTACAAATCAAATACCAACTTCAGGAGTGGCAGCCAGTCACATTGTATGTAAATGTTTTCTTTATGTCACTCTTTCAACATTTATTTCACACTATGTTTCCAGTTATTAACCCACTGAAGGATGCAGTCAGTGTGCTGTTTGGGATTTCTCTTCCCTGATTTCCTTTTAGGGTAACGAACTGTCCAAACTAATCCAGTGGGGGAAAAAAAATCCTTATTGACCCTACAGAACCTTAACTAAGTCCTGCTTTGTGTTTCTCTGGGACTGATGGGAGTAACTGCAGCATAGTTGACAGAAAACCAGTGATTTATTCAGTAATTTGGGATAAATTACCAGAATGGCATATTTATGTAACCACAATCATTTATCTAGACCCTATCTGTGTGTGTTCTGCATGTTGCTCTCTCATATGGCAGTAAAATCCCAGCTGGCTTCATCATTTGCTATTTTAGTCGTAGTATTTCGTAATCCAAATTAGGAGCAATCAAACCATTTGAGATGTAATTACTATGAAATGGACTCAGGTTTTTCTGAAAGCGTAAGCAAAACTCTAATTTCTCATTAAGTGGCTGTCACTCCTGAGGTGCTCCCTCGGCCCTTAATTACAGCCGAGCTTCTGAGTCGTCCGCCTGGCTGGAAAAAGACAGTAAATCTGGGTCATTTCCACATGTTGAGATTTAAAACCCTTGGCCAGACTTAAATGCATATAAACTCGGACGATTTGCAGAGAGGCAATGTTTTCCACGTACGCTGCGCAGCAGAGTGGTTCTGCAGATTTCACAGGAGTTAACATGTCTGGTATTAGCGCTTATGTTCCCAGTGGTGCTGCTCTTTTACAAATCCACTCTAGATTTATGGCACCGGCGCAGCCCGGCACTAATAGTTGCTCTGCAAGTTTTCTTTAATAAAGCCTTCAGAGGAACAATCACCGCGGTGCGGTTTTGGAAATTGATCACGGCGTACTTACAAGACCATATCATGTGGCAGTCTGTGAAAGCTATTATCGGCGATTATTGTTGTTGCTTTTGATTACAGGACGCATGTAGCTGCAATACGATGCCGGAATGACCCGAGGATTTCCATCCGTCAGCATGTTTAACCACAGCTGAGTGCTACAAATACTTCTCCAGGGGGATTGTCAAGATAGGTTCAAGGTAAAGCTGGAAGAAGAGCGTAGACGGTTGGAAAAGCTGAAGTCGGTGAAATAAAGTTTAAGCTGAAGTTGTTCAGCTGGCACCGTGTAAAAACGTGCTTCACCAAGTCATCGGAGAGATGAAATGCTGACCCAAACTTTGTCTGTTCAGATGTTTTCAGGTGTTTCTAAGTGATGGTAGAGACAGGAGGTGTAGATCTAACAATGGTTTCTTCACAGTCTGGGAAACTAGTTTCAACATCTGGATTGGGACAAGAAAGGAAAAGTTTACTGGAAGAAATATTGTTTTTCCAGACTTTATTCCTAATAAAGTCCTGTTGCCCTTAAGTTGTTTCCATTTGTCAGTTTGTCCATGAATCCTTTCATCTGTTTGTCTATCGTGTGTTTTTCTCTTCGTCCATGCATCTTTCAGTCCATGCATCTGTCACCCACCATCCATCTTTCATTCACCTGTCCGTTTGTCCATCCATATGGTTTTAGTCCATTGCCAGCCAACAGTGTTCATGCTTTTACCAAAAGAGACCAGTGTCTGGTTGTTTTCAAAGTTTATTTTTTTTATATTCCATGGAATAAAACAAGTTTTAAATGTGTGAACTCAGTTTAAATTTGAAAGCTAACAGAGAGTTGCAGATTCTGTCTGAAATGAAGGGTTAAAAAAAACTACTTCTCATTTTTGCTGTAAAGGTTTAAAGAACTGGAAAAAACTTTTATTATTATTATTTTTTCAGTGTTTGACTTCAGCTCAGACCTCAGCAGCATAAAAAGGACAAAAGTCACAAGCAACACAAAGTGTGTACAAGTGCAAGTAAGATCATGTGACTTGCACAATAATCTGCTCGCAGCATAATAAATAGATACTGCAGAGTCAGTGTATTTCACAATACCCACAGGATGAAATTATTGCACTTAGCTGTGATGTTGCAGTTTTCCGTTGAGACTTAGCTTCTTTTGTACCACCTGGATGAAACTGAGCAGGAGTTAAGATTTGCGGCTCCGAATAGACCCGGAGTGCCTCCCAGAAGGCAGCAGAGTAAACATGTGGCTACCGGGTCGAGCTGAATCCTCTGTCATGTTTGCAGCTTTCTGCAGGCTGCAGGCTCTGTGTATGTTTGTTAGAGAGTGTAGCTGTAGGTTGTTGATGTTCGTTTCCCATTTAATAACCCTCTGTGGTGTGTTTTTTTTTTTTTTTCCTCTTGTGCAGGGTGGTTTAAGACAACACCTCTAACAGAAACGTCTGTAGAAACGCAGTAGCAGCTGCTGGGTCAGATTCATTCCTCTTTGGTGGCTTCAGGAGGGGGAACCCAAGCTGCACTCTTTGTCACTGCTTGTGTTGGCACTTTCAACAAGATTTGGGGAGACATTTCCCCTGAAATGTGAATTTGCTTCCTAACTATAGAGCCTGAGTTCTTTTTTTCGTTGGAACATAAGAGTCATTTGAAAGACTCGAATGAATCTTTGAAAGCGACTCGTATATAAGCAAGAACCAATTGATTTACGTTCTACCCTGTTCCCTCCCTATTACCAAATATTTAGTTTTCAAATAGTAAAGTGCCATTTAGTTACAAGGCCTGGTGTTTTGAAGTATTTTTGTTATTTTTCTAACACAGTTGTGTCATAATTGTTTTTGTTGGTATATCAAAGGACTAAACACACGGCCTTGAGGGACACCAGTTTTAAACATCATGGCTAATGAGCTATCTATTGGTACAGTTGCTTATGTTTGAACTTTAATTACATTATCTACATTTATGGTAATGTAGCCTTACAGCCCAAATAACAACAAATGTCTTGATCATACTGGCATTTTAGTGTTTCATTTCAATCATCGGTTTAAGGTTAACAAGGATAAAATCAGTCATTTAGTCCATTAAGTCAAAATGTTTTCTATCACACTCTTTGTAAACCAGTCAAACATACAACAAATATAGAACTTTATAAACTAAACCTAACAACTCCTAAGTACAAATTTGTATAGCTGATTTAAAATTCACACACTGATACCAATGCTTAGACAAATTAGGATCTGTTGTCAGGGTGTCCGTGCATCCTTGAAACGCTGGACGGTGTTTGTTTTTCGCCTCTGGCTCGCTTCTTTTACCAACCAATTTGCGGCTAAGCGCATCTGAAAACAACTTCTAAGCTTGACACTATGGTGGCCAGGCTTGTAGAGAGCCGTATGCAGTGCGGCAAACCAACAAGAGCCATAGACATTTAACAGTTTGTGCTGTGCTTTACTGTCGTACAGCAGGATCCCCCAACCATCCCCTATATTTAATAGTATTTTTACCTTAACTTTCATAAAGGTGGCATTAAAAAGGCCTTAAGTTTGACCTGCAGATGCCCTAAATGTGCTCTATCCTTGATTTTTCTTAATTAGTTTTTGCTTTCGAGTCAAGTCTCAAAATTCCTAAAACTTTAAATGTATGTTCAAATAAAAATTGAGTCACCTGATGCATACGAACTCAGGAAGAACACATCGTGTTACTTGGGCTTTTGTTGGCTGACGTCTAACAGAAAATGTGTCTTTTTTTTAACTCACTTCCAGGCTCTTCTACCTCCATTTTCCCACAGTCTCTAATCCAGCTTCTTTCTCGCTATAAAAAGAGCAGCTCACCCTGGCCTGATGGCTGTCTTGTTGTGCAACAAAAACTGCCCCCGTCACTCGGGCCAGGGTGAGCCGTGCCAGCTGTGTTGCTACACTCGCACTCACGCATAGATCTGCTCTCGAGACACAGTCGCGGCGCGTTTTCCAGGCCAGGAGAGTGACAGAAGGATTCCCGGCAAGGAGAGAAGAGAAGCTGTCCAGTTCTCCATGTTCTGAGTGTCACAGCCAGAATCTGTGAAGAAATCGCTCGCTTTCGAGCGCAGTTGGTCTCCGTCCAGACTCTTACTGAGAATTGGGAAAGCCTCTTTCCCCCTCTTCACTCCCTTTCACTCTCCATCTAACCTCTTCCCCTCCTTGTCCTGTTTCTTATCTATTCATTGTTTTTCCCTCTTTGCTTGAACTTGCCTTGCTCAGCTAATTTAATCCATGTGTACTTCTCCTAATTCTTTATGCTGTCGACAGGTCGTACATCCACATTATCTGCATTTCGTCAGAGTTAACGTGATAAATATACATGTTCTTATGAGGTTGGCATTCAGTCTCTGACACAGACTTCTTTCATAAGTTAGCTGATGTTTACGTCCTGGTTTACTGCGTTTCGCTTTTTCTGGTGCAGAATTAAGACGCACGTCTCACATCCACAACATTAAAGCAGAATAAAATGCAACACGCCTGTTCATACTGCAAACGCTTTGAAAACAATTATATATGTTTTCAAATTAGTACCACATATGGAAGCAGTACAGATACGTTTTGGGTTAAAAGATCGAACTGGGCCGTTCAGACTGCAGTGAGAAAGTCAGTTGCGTCGCAAACGGACAAAAAAAAACCGCGGATTTGGACTAATTTGGGTGGCGAGTGAAAATAGCTTAGCAGCTGCAGTCACCAGTTAGTGTAGTCAGAGATGGTTTTATAAGGAAACTGACTACAAATCTTGGTTTTGTAGTGTTGCAAAAGTAAACAGTAATTTTAATGTGAGAGTAATCGATTACTGAAGTAATTTAGTTTCATGTTCTAGCAGAAGGTAGTGATTACTTTCTCACACAGGGCCGGGTAGGTTTAGAAACCTTTTCTCTCTTGAATAAACTCATTAACAGAAATGCGTTTGAAGTCTTACTTTGACCTGATCTCAAGGTGAGGACTTCCATTTTGTGCCTGGTTCCATTAGGTCCATATGCTTGTGTGCAGTTGTGCTTCCATAATTACACAAAGTATCCCAACCGTCCACAAATCAGCGCTGCGCACGGCGCCACATCTGCAGCGGCGCTGTCGCCTACTAAGTGTTGATTACTCCCACAGAAAACAGGTAATGGAAACTAAATGACTAAATTTAGCCCTACGTGTGACTAGCATAGATACAGAGTGATGTATGGCGCTCATTAGCGTGCAAGCTAACAAGCCGTTCACCCCGACCAACTGATCACGCTCTCACACACGCAGAGATTGTGTCTTCTTCATTAATTTGGAGAAAAAGCTGTTCTGTTTTTCAATCACACCTGCATGTACTATAAATACTGCAAGCTGCCAAAACTAATAAAATGAAAGCAAGGTAGACTTCGTTAAGGTGCTCTCTGTGCGGAGCTGTCTAAGTAGGTTACACCTGACAAACCTTCAGTTTAATTCAAAGCAAAAGCTGCCTATAGATTTTAAAAAGAAGAGACTTTTCAATGGAAGCAACATTTTTAACTTCTTAATTGACATTAAGTTGGAAAATTCACCCCAACTTCATTGCTGCAATGAATTATATGTATTAGTTTCTAGCAGACAGGAATGCAAACGAAAAACTATTGTATCTTTGCAGAGCCAGCAGGTGGCATTAAATTACCCATTAAATGACCCGGATAGTGAATGTTTTCTACATAAAATAAATGTAGGACAGTAAAAGTTCACTAGTTTTATGTTTCCACATGTCGGAAAGGTTTTTATTTTTAACATAAAATCGATCTTTTGCTGGTTATTTATGATTTTTGCTGTTGTTGTTTAGGGGTTTCATTTCGGGTGGTTGATATGGACTTAAAGACTTTTATCATGATATTTTATGCTTCCGTTGTGAAAATGATAAAAGCAACAATTTATTACTTCTTTTTTAGGTAACTGGATGGTTGCGACTGTGTGTCACAGCAATAACAGCCCCACAAACACAAATACTGATCTTGAAAAACATTCCTGTTTGTAATACATAATCTCCAAGCCGCACACCATTTAATTTAGTCACTTTTTCACATTTATTTTTATTTCTTGATGCTCTTATTGAACAAATAGTGGAAAAAATAGTACAGTCAACAATTCTTTGACAATGCTGTCAGTTTTGGAGGTTTTTAAACATTAATTGTAACGTGACAATGATAATTCCTATAAGAAATTTATCACGATGCATTTCTTATCTGCAAATTTTCCACAAACAAGTCGAAGTTATGTTTCACAGAAAAATCTGTGAATATGGGATACAAAAGTACTAAACTTATACTTTGCTTTTTAAGGGAAGGAAGGATTTTACGATTATTTTATCTGAGCTTGAAATAAAACCTGATGAAATCAAAACTTGCCAGACTTTGAATGAAAGTCATGCTGAAATGGTATCGAATTATGTTTTACTTTCATCTAACCTGCTTAGAATATGTGTAGTTTTATAAGGTTATTGCTCTGAACTCCAGCTACTGCATAAAGAAATCCATCAAAACAAAGAAGATCCGGCAGATTTTGCTGTTTGTCGGGTGTGATTTATTTTCCGTTTTTGAAGCAGAGTCTCTGTGAATGCTGCTGATTTAATGAAGCTTCTGTTCTGAATAAACCCCACAGTAACCTGAGTGCATTTATCTTCGGTCTGTATTGGCTCAGTGGGAAACAAACCTGCTCTCATTGCTACGGCGGCACTTTGCCTCCACCGCTCACGGCAGACGACAGCTCCTCCGGGTTCGTGATGCAATATGACGGTTCAGGCCACAGGAGCATTTTCTCTGCGTTTCTCTGCGTTTCTCTGCCTCTGCGGTGGATTTACTGCCTGCTCTGCTTCATCCAACTAGAATTAAACCCACTTTTCACTCGCTGGAAGAGCCGCATCATATCTGCTGTTTTTATGTCCGGGACAGTAAAAAGTCAGTCGGGATTAAACTTAAACCAATTCTGCTTGATATTGGAAGCACTAATTCAAGCAACCAAAATCACCTGAGTGGCTTTTTTTGCTGCATATATTTACGTTTAATGCAACGTGTTTCTTTGCACTCTGGCTTTTTAAAGCCAGTGATGTTTTCTAAGTTGCATTTTGCAGGTTTCTTATTATCAAAGTAAAGTTTTAAGCTTTTAAACTGTTCTTGATCAACAGTCCTCCAGAACTGTTCATTCTTTTCCATACTGGTCCTTCAACCTGACAGACGTTTTATTCCTAATATCATTTCATCCTTCCATCCGTCTTTTTCCTTCCTAGTGCTTCTTTCTTTCCTTGTTGTTCTTCCTTCCATGAATCCTTCCTTTGTTTATTTCTTCCTTCCTTTTATCATTCTTTCCTTTCTTTTTTCTATCTTTCCTTCCATTTTGTCCTTCTCTCGTTTCTTTCTTTCCCTTGTGCTTTTTCATCCTTGTCCTCGGATCTGACTGACTTCTCTACCTTTGGTGTGTCCTTCCTTGTATCCTTTCTTGCTTTCCTTTTATTCTTCCCTGGTTTCCTTTCTTTTTTCCTTTCTATCTTTCCCTCTTTTTATCCTTCCTTCATGCCTTTCTTGCTTCCTCCTGCCATCCTTTCTTTCTTTACTCTTTTTCATCCTAGTCTTTGGATCTAAACATGATTCAATTTTATACATTTTTTCTTCCCTAAAGCCTGCTAAAATAATCTCTTTAGATCATAGTAAGTGTAATAACTCAATGTTTAGCAGCTTGAATTGAATCTAAAGGAGTGAAAACTCTGGAAAGTTGCAAGTCTGAATCTTCTACAGTGAAGTAGAGGATGTGAAGGAACCCAGTTAGAAAGTAAAACCTGTTCTAGACGCTGCAGCTTCGTGGCAACATGAGAAACACTAGAGTCATGAGGATATCATGATGATGGAAAAGAAAAGAGAAGATGTGAGTTCATCACAGTAAATATCTTCCTGTGTCCAGCTTTTCCCACTTCTTCAATGCGTCGTGTCTCCTCGTTCGCTTCTCAGCCCAAGGTCTCGCTGTAAATCTTGGTTATAAAACCAGAGAAATATCTAACAGGGGACTTGAGTCACCACTCAGCACGACTCTCATTCTGGGGATTAAATTACATTCAGAGCCTCTCTCTCTTACACTACGTGACCGCGCCGTCTGATTTTCATTTTGTCACTTTGGCCTTGACTCGGGCTGTTTGTGTTTCCCAACATGTTCTCCATCATCTGGAACAGAAGGTACATTTTCCCACGACGTCTCATTTTGGTCATAATAGCTGCTTCAATACATACAGTGGGGGAAAAAAGTATTTAGTCAGTCACCAATTGTGCCAGTTCTCCCACTTTAAAAGATGAGAGATGCCTATAATTGACATCATAGGTAGACCTCAACTATGAGAGACAAAATGAGAAAAACAAATTCAGAAAATTACATTGTCTGATTTTTTTTTTATGAATTTATTTGCAAATAAGGGTGGAAAATAAGTATTTGGTCAATAACAAAAGTTCATCTCAATACTTTGTAATATATCCTTTGTTGGCAATGACAGAGGTCAAAGGTTTCTGTAAGTCTTCACAAGGTTGGCACACACCGTTGCTGGAATGTTGGCCCATTCCTCCCAGCAGATCTCCTCT